>APFE030688727.1:39153-80412 GCA_000404065.3 Pinus taeda
TTTTCTGGATTTTTAAAATGCCCTACATTTTGAGTGGACACAATTGAGCAATGATGCACATTGTTAATAGTGAAAATAATATTTAAAAAAAAAATGATTTAAATATTAACATATAACTAACTTAAAACAATAATATTAATAAATCAATAAATTTGATAATATAATAATAACGCATAAAATATATATTATATAGGATAACAATATTAAAAAAACAATAAAATCTCTCGATTTAAAAAATAGAAAAAGTTAAATATAAAATATATCCACTATATATATTATTAATTAATTCAAAAATTTCATACATCAATTAAATAAAAAATTTGATAATAATAATATTATATTAGAATGTTGTTATTATACTGAGTATACAATTATTTAAGAAAGAAGCCCATTGGTAGTGGAATCTAATTTTGGGTCAAATTAAAGTTAATACAAAGAAGTCAACGAAGAAGACATGAAGAGTGAAAGAAGCTCATTCGCAATGAAATTTTTTTTTGGGGTCAAATTAAAGTGAACGAGAGGTCAACAAAGAAGACATGAAGAGTGAAGTGATTCAAGGTTAATGTAGTTTAAATTGGTGATGATTTTATTTGGAAAATAATGTTTTTTTTGTATGATTTTGACGAAATCCAAGAGAATTTTTTAGAAATCTAGGTTATTGTTGTCAAGTTTCAAAATTTTAGGTATTCTAGGGGTTCTTGAGGGTGTTAAATTCATTTCCACCATTAAAAAAATGATTGAAACACTTTTAGATTTTTTGAAAAAAAAATCGCCTATTTCAACAAGAAAATCACCATCCAGGTGAAGTCGTTGTCTACTTAGACAAGTCCTATTATTATATGCGTAGTCTAACTAATAGATGAACTAGTATTTTTTAGGGTATTTTTTTTTTTTAAATTTGACCAAAATCCTACAAAAAAAATTTAAAAATTTGAGTTCGAGTTATTTATTTTGTAGAATTTGAGTGCTCTAGAGGATTCTCAAAGTGTTGAATCCATTTATACATTCAAAAATATATTTTAAATAACAAAAGAAACATAATCTACTTAAAATTATATCGTCGGATTTCAATAAAAAACCATTTTTTCAATAAATTAAACTATATCTATTACTATATACTATATATCTAACGAGTAATAAAAATATTATTACTATAGAATTAATGAACCAAGTTTCTACTTTCTAGTAGATTATTTAAGTTTATTTCAAATGGACAAACTTCTATGTTTGGTAATATGTTTAAAAGATATACATCAATATATCAACTTAATGGTTCTAATCCACTATGACTTACATCTAGACATTATCTCTATAATATGACTTATATTTAGATATTATCTCTATAATATTTTTGGATAAAATTAGCAAACTACCTATTCAACCGTTGTCTACCAATATCAAAGTAGTCAAACAAGATATTGTTAAGTCTGAGAGGAAGTTAACTCAAATGCGAATTAAATTACCAATATCAAAGTAGCCAAACAAGATATTGTTAAGTCTGAGAGGAAGTTAACTCAAATGCGAATTAAATTTTAAATATGAAGTCTTTAACCACCTTTGAAAAATGAACGCGTTAGTTAACATCAATCCTTACAAAGTTTGTTTTTTTCATTTTTTTATAAGTTAGGTAGGTATTATATTATCTAAAAAGATTATATGTCAACTATGTTTGTGTGATAATATTATATTATATTAGATCAAAAAGATTATATGTCAATTATGTTTGTGTGATATGGTATCTGATTAGGAAACGCAGACCAATCAGATGTTACTATAACAATGTTGAAAATAGAGACTCCCATGCCAAACTCTATAAACCTATTATTAAATTGACCCAGGAAAAATCACTTTTTAAAACCTTAAATCAAACCCATGTGTAAAGTTATATTCTTGAATAAGGATTGGATGAAGCTTTTCCAAAGCCATGCGAAAGAGGTTTTCCCAAGACATAGGAAAGAGAATATTAGGAGAATTTGAATATGTTGATGAGGGAGTTGTTTACTATTCCCTATAAGATATGCCATTTACTTAGCTGATAAAACAATTTTGCTTAAACAAATCCTAATTTAAAATAAGTTTTTGAACTAAGATTTGAAAAATGGGAAAATTCAAATACTAAGAATATTATGCAATAATCAACTTTTAGTGTCCCAAAGGCACTCATTTCAAAAACATAATTACATAAATGCAAGTTGTTGTGTAGCTCCTCAACTCTATCATTCATAGATGGGCATGTCAATCATTCATCAAATGACAAAGATGTATAACCATGTCTAATTGGTATAAAATATGGACATACATGAAAATACATTTTGAAAGATAGTTTTCAAGAATTAGACTTTAAGATATGTATTAAGAAAATATAAATACTTTCTTTTAACAATAATCGAAGGATATTTATATTTGAAAAATCTTCAAAAATCAATTGGAAATATCAAGATATTTTAGACATTTCTAGATATAGGTAAAAAATGATGTTTTTTTTGGCAATAGTATCTTGCTATTCATTACTGAATCAAAGATACATATAAAGAGCATGGTCAGTAGGGAGCACAAGAAAATTCAAAGATCAACTATGAAGGACTAACAACAAACCAGAAAGATAGATTTGTATAACCATATATCCAGTCTTCCAAATAGGAGATCCAAAAAGAAACAAACTTTTATCATGAGAATATCTAAATCCAATAGGAAATGCAACATAAAAACAAGTTTGTACCCTCCAGATATTGAACAACCTATATATCCAAAAACAACCTACCAAATGACCTTTATACTTTGAGACAAAAACAAAAAACTAATGGACTTTGAGAACAAAATCTATAAGAACTTAGAATCACTGGTATAGACTAGCAAGGAGTCTATTTCCATTAAGCCATTCTTCCAAGTAAATACTCCCTAGCTAAATTTGAAGGCCCATTTTTGACAAGGAGTTTGCCTGAAGGTTAAATTCTCTGCAGACATGGAAAAAGGATAAGGATTGAAACTTGCAAAGCAACTTCTCCACCTTAGACTTCTAATAGGACAAATTCAAGACTTGCAGTTCAAAGTTCCTAGATAGCTAGTCTATGATGATATTAGAATCCCCACCAATCGTGATCTTGGAGATGTATAAATATTTTGCTTTAAACATGAGGGCCCAAGAAGCCAAGATTTATGTTTTAGTATTAGTGCCTAGGCCAAACCCCATACTAGCTTTTATAAAGTGGTTACTAGCAAGAAAATTGATAAAACCACCTACACACTTCTCCCATTGAGTTGCATCATCAAAGAAGGCAATAATATAATCATGATTAAGAATAGGACTGGCTGTATTTATCCTATGAAAAATATTGTTCTTAAGAGGGTATTCCCGCCAAAAGACAACCACTTTAGACGTTGCCAAAACCAAGTTGGGCATTTTATTTTCAAATATCAAATTGTTCCTTAAATCCCATGATTTCCACGCAATGAAGATTGAAATTGAAAAGAAAATTTTCCTATTAGAATACCAAAACAGAAGGCAATTGCTAAAGGAGTCAAAATGCTCATACATCTTAATCCCAAGAATAACAAGAACATTAAAGCCTAGAGTTTTAGCATCCCCACACCTAAGAAATAGATGATCTATGCTTTCCCCCTCTCCTCTGCATAAAACGCAAATGTTGGGACCTTGAAAGCTCCTAATCTGCAAGTTATCCTAGGATAAATTTTATTCTTCTTAAGTAACTACAAGAAGGTTTTGAGCTTTGAAGGGAGATTCCATTTCTAGATTATATAATGCCACCAAGAGGCTTCCACCTGAGAAGAGGAGGAGGCAATTGCCATGTATGATGATTTTGTAGGCATACTATCTGAAGTGTTATCCCATGCCTAAAAAAGCTTGTCCTTCTCTTTGGAGAGGTTATAACCATTGAGGGATAGATTGAATATAAAACAATCCCATTTGATATCAAGATTACCTTGCAAAATTATATCAGATGAGGAAATCCAACGACCCCTGGAGCAATCAAAACTGAAGGAATTGAAAGCTTGAGCTAGTAAATATAGACCTTTGGGATTAAGGGAATTGACCAATGAATCAAATAAGAAACAATGAGGGATGCCACCAATAAAGGGATATTTTCCTAGACGGATTTGACAATCGTTGTCGACCTTCCACAACAACTATTTGAAGATCCATGGAAAGGAAGCCATGAGACCTTTCCAAACAATAGTCCCAAAAACAATACTAACTAGAAGAGGCTACAATAGATTTAAGAACCCAATCAACCATGGATTGTCTTTTGAGGTACTTATCCTTGATCACATAACTCCACAATCCATTGCTTACCAGGGCTCCCCATAGATTCTTAGTAGTAAGAGCTTTCCCAAACTAGAAGAGGTTTTTAAGGCACCAATCCCCCAAGCCTTTTAGCCTAGAGAGGGAATCCCAACCTGCAAGATGAATTTTGTCTTTCTCTACCTTTCCTGACCATAAGAAATGAAACATTCTTTGTCTGATTTTGTTGAGAACAAAGGATGGAATTCTTACTAGAATCATCCAGATAACAGGAATGCCAGACTCATCTAGGTAAAATGAATGCTTTCAGGGATCAATTTTTCTAGCACCAACTGACCCCCAAGGGGAAGCCATCTATAGCACCAGCAGTCAATTTTTTTCTACCTTCTTCACCAACCAAAACCAATCTTCTTTCTTGTAATTATTGAGTTTGAGCCAAAATCTGAGGTATTTAAACCTAGTGTCCATGTCCTCCTTCTTGTAGGCCGAAATATCCCTTAAACTTGCCAATACCGAACCCTCAATCTCATGGTGGAAAAAACAATATTTATCTAGGCTAACTTCCATCCCTGTTTCCACGGAAAGGATTGAGATAATTTTCTTATAAGCATACCATTCATCCACAAAACCATCCCCTAAAATAAGCACATCATCGACAAAGAGTAAGTGAGAAATGATTAAAGCGGCATAAACTTCAATACCTTTATTCTTCCTTCCCTCCTTTCCTGCAAAATATTTTTTTTGATCCCTTCAATGACCCAAAGGAAGAGAAAAGGTGACAAAAGGCATCCTTGATGAAGCCCTCCAGAGCAAAGAAAAAAATGAGAAGGAGATCCATTAATTAAGGAAGCAAAGGAAGTAGAAGAGACACAAGCCATTATCCTCCAAATCAATTTGAATCAGTAGCATCCCAAGGAAATCCAAATTAACCTTGTCGTAAGATTTCATTAGTTTTAATTTGAAGATGAGGGATTTGATCTTTTTGACCTTGATTGAATGAAGGCACTCCTGGGAAATACCAATAGCTTCGTGAATCTACCTTCCAGGTAGGAAACCAAATTTCTCCTTAGATATTTCCAACTCCATCTTCACCTTTAATTTCTTAGCTATGATTTTAACAATAATTTTATAGACCAAGTTACACAGGAAAATGTGTTGGAATTTATCAAAGGAGAGGGCTTTAGAAAATTTGGAAATTAAAGTGACATTGATAGAGATGTTAACTCTGGCTTTGACTCTAGACTCCTCAACAAATTTCAAAAAGGAATTCACTAATAGATCAAAGAAATGAATAAAAAAAATTACAATCCAGCCATTAGGCCTATGACTCTTTTCTTTAGCACAATGCTTCAAAATACCTTCAATATCATTAAGGGAAACCTATCTACCAACAAAATATACCTCTTTTTGAGGGAAAAAATGAGGGAACATATTGATTGCTTGTAATTGCTCCATTAAGTTATTGCCAGGGAGCTACTTAAAAAGAGAGGATAAATGATAGACCACAACTTTCTTTAAATCATCTTTATTAGAAATAGTCAATCCATCAGGCCCCTTCAATTCCTAAATAGAGTTTATTATTTTTCTATAGGAATCATACTTGTGAAAGAATTTGGTGTTACCATCGCCCTTGGGTATCCAGTTGGCCCTGCTCTTAAACATCCAAGCTTCTTCATTTAGATTTAAAATGTGTAATTTTCTCAATTGAAGGTTTCACACGTGTGCTTTGATTTCCAAAGGGAACATACCATTATAAAAAGAGCAGTTGAAAAAATCTATTTCTTGCTCAATCGATCCAAGCTCAACATTTAACTCTATCTTCTTATCCTTCTCTCATCTGACAACCAATTTATTCAACAAGTTTAACTTTAAAGAGGAAGAATCCATGTTTGAAGCAAGAAAAGGGGCCTCTGGAGAAGGTTGGGAGTCCCTAACAAGCTTATTAAAAGAATGATCTTCGAGACAGACATGATTGCATTTAAATGGAGAGGGAGAGAATTTTTTTTGAACCTCAATCTCCAAAAAAAAAGAGAGTGATTCGAGATACTGTTTGATGCAGTCCAAGACCGATATTTGTTGAAGCAAGGAATAACATTTTATGCCCATAGAAAGCAATCTAGTCTTTTTTCAATCTCATCATTGTCCACTATGCCATTTTTCCAAGTGGTATCCATTAAAGACAAACATATATCAATAAGCCCCACATTTTGGAACAAAGAAATAAAATATAGAGCAAGAAGATCCTTCTTGGCTTTCTACCCCAAATCTCATTAGCAAACATAAGTCGATTAATATCACATGTGACTCAATCATCTTATTGCATCCAAGAAGGCCACTTCTCTGAAACTCATCCCCAAAATCCATCCTTTTGTTATAAGGCCGTATAAATTGGCAACAATCACTAACCTTGAAAAACCACTTAAATTACCTTCAGGAATTAATCCCACTTTAGATTAGAAAGTAGAGAAAGAGGCCAGAGTAGGGTCCCAAACAATAACTAGGCCACTAGACAGGTTATTTGCATCTGAAGCGCAGATGCACCAACCAGGGTATATTTTAGAGAAGATCTTTGAAGCTTTAGTACTTCAAACCATAGTTTCTTGAAATAATATAACAATAGGGAGATGAGACTCAACCAATCTCATAAGGGAGAGAAATTTGGAGTCTCGACTTCCTTCAATGGGTAGTCGCTCTAAGGGCTCGAGAGGAAGAGACACCAAAGGCCTCGCGAGAGGAGGCATCTCTATCCAAATATTTTTTATTGTCTTTTTATTTTCTGGATGGTGATGAAGGCATCAGAGAGAGTAGGAAACTTCATCAGGGGCGCAGGGGAGGAGGAAGAATTGAGGATTTAAAGAGGGATAAAGTTCAAAATATCTCTGGAGGATGGGAGGGGAGAAGGAGGGAATCTTGATGAAGGAACAATAGCATGGGGAGGAGGAGTTACAAATGTAGGAACTAGAGGAGGGAAAGAACACAAATCTAGAGAGCTTAGGGAATTAGGCTAACCCTCTAAATGTGAGTTACGAATGGAATTGATAGAGGAGGAAGAAGAAGGATTCAAAACAAAGGGGGCACAAGTTGAAGAGAAGGGCCCAACAACATAAGGGGGCAATAGAGGTGGGAAGGGAGGCATGGAGGAGGGAAAGGGACCAAGGAATTTTCTAGACAATTTAGAAGCATTAGCAAGAGATCCTTGTTAACAAGACTTAGACCAAGAACATGTTGAAGCCTCGAAATTCATTGTAACAACATGGGGGATGACCACCCAGTCCATACCTTAAAGCAACTCCTTTTTCGTTTGGAATGGTGGTTCTGACTGGTTCAACTAGGTTCAGTTACCTTCTCTCAATCTCCAAAATGGCTTACAATATGACTTTCATCCACCAATGGAGAAGAGACATTAGATCAACCCTCTTGCTGATCAGGGAAGAAAGTGATCCTTAAGCTGATCCCGAGCTCAGCCAAGCGACAACTAAAGCTTGTCTCTTTATGAAGAGGACTTTTAGAAATGTATAATTAATCTAAATGCAAAATTATTCTAAAATACAAGAAAAAGGAACTAAATCCTAATCCTATCTCAATTAGGCAGATATAGATCTAACCCAACCGAGAGCAAGATATTTAAACGATTGGGATTTAAATATGTCTGGATTATGATGAATATCAAGCTAACAAAGTAGTTCAATTAACTGGCATTATGAATACCAAGTCACATTTTATTAAGAGACCTCTTGACTGAAATAATAAACCAACAAAATTTAGGAAGTAGTTCACAAAATGATATTGATTGTTAAATCAGTAGTTCGAATAATTAAACAATAATATGAAGAAATAGTTCACAACATATCATTATTTGTTAAATCAATATTAAAAAATAGATTTATGAGTAAATAGTTACTCAGAAATCAGAATTCAACCCATAAGTGCATAGATAAATAATAACATATAATTGAGACACATTACTCATATCGACAATAGTGCAAAAATATGAATAAAATGACACATTCCTATCATCATAAAATGAAAATAGTATTTAAAATAATAGTATTAGAAATACCAATTTATTGAATCCATTTTTTTGGCTCTTATCTCCAATAGTCCTCTACAATATTTGAATTTATGTTGTTACAATAAGACTTGTACTAGTGCAAGCTTTGTTCTCCATACATAATTCAAAACACAAAAGAAAAATCTTCAATAATCCCCAGATCTGAGATTTTCTCTCCATTCACCTACAACTCTAAATCCCTATTACAGAAGTGCTTTTAGAATTTCAGAATTATAGAGAAAAGAAGACTCTTTTTACATTCTACAATTTGGTATTTATAATATTTACAAAAGAATTTAGAATAGGAAAGTTTGTTGAAGAATAAATCTGTTTAATCAATTTCAATTGGCTCAAAATTCCATTCTTCCATTGCTGAAGCCTTCTCATTGATGGAGATTATTTTCGCTTCATCTCTTCGACTATTTTCCTGCAAAACAAATCAAAACAAAATTAAAGTACAAAAATAAAATCAAAATGTTAAATATAGAATTAAAAGAAATCCAATCAAATTCAATTAAATAAATAATTGAAAAGGAAATTTGAGCTTTCTATTGATGCTTGTGATGATTTAATTGGCCAAGCATATCATTGACAAATGGATTTGTATTCAAAAGAGGTTTGGGCAAATGAAAATGCAGAAAATAAAACTCAAGAAAATTAGTTTCATTTAAAAATTCAGAGCTTGATATTCTGCTGGATTTTAGGCCCAATAAATGATCAAACATGTTAATGAAATCTCCTCAAAAATGTTCTCCATGATTTTATGTTTCCAATGAGTCACTCTGGGCATCATTTGGCCAAGTAAAACTCAATCTATGAGTCTCCAAAGTTGATGAGTCAAATCTAGCAGAATTCTGGAAATTCAGTTGTGCGGGCCAAAAAAGTAAAAATTGTTAATAAAATTCTAATCTTAAATTAGATTTTAATTATTTAATAATTAGTTCTAGCTTAATTATTAATTAACTAATATATACTATTAATTTTAATTAATGCTAATTAATTGTGATTACAAATTAAATTAATTATTTTACAGAAATTAATTAAGATGAAAATGATTTAACAAAATTAATTAAAATGTAATAAATTATAATTTTGATTATATTAAAATATAATAAATATTATAATTATAACATAATTATTAAAATATAAATATAATATTAAATTAATTTTTTATAGATAAACCATTGAAATCAATCCAAAATCTATACAAAACAAACATTGGAATTAATCTATTTTTCATTTAATTCATCCACTTGAAGAGGAGCGATGAAGGAGGGAAGTGAGTGGAGGGTGAAGTGAGTGGAGAATGAGGTGAGCATGAGGTAGGATGAGGTGAGGTGGAGTGGAGATATAAACTTTCCTTATTGCATGGCATAATCGCATGAAATGACATTGTTTAAATAAATGGATTATATTTTTGCGATGTGCGATATGCAATATCGCAATATCACATTGCAAACTTTGATTACATTTCTGAAATCACAAATTTTGATCCTATTTCTAAAATGGAAATTTTTTGGATCGCATTTCTAAAATTGCAATTTTTTGGATCACATTTCTTTCTTAGATCAAGATTTTGGGAGAAAGGAAGTGATATGAAGTGGGGCCACGTGGACTTAATAATCCTACAAATTGGACTATAGCCACTTTGTAATTTTGAGATTCCGAGTTTGTCAATTTGTTTAAAAATAATAAATTGGAGTAAATTACCAAGATCCCAAAACACGTTTTCATCCGTTGTACAACTTAGCTGGGTCATTTTGTAGTACAATTAGTGAAAAAATTAAAAAAATATTAGTAAAAACTGAATAAAAGTAAATATTTACAATGAATGACTATTGAACTTAATTAGCTATGGAAAATCGAAACATTATACATCTCTTTATATTTTTAGTCCACGGGGGAAATGATCAAACTTCAAAGAAGTGCCTTTTACAAACCGGTTGGCCAAATGCATCGAAATAAGTATTGATAGAAACCTAGTGAAAAGTCGGATTGAATGAAACAATCAAAGCATAAATCCGATGAAAATGAAAAAATGATAAAATTGTAAGACAATTAACTTAAATGAAAATCATAAAAAATGCTTAGCCAAAAATTAATAGAAAGGGTCCCCATTACTTCAAGTCCCCATTACTTGAAGTAATGGGGGGTGTTCAGTTTTCCCTACAACAATGATGATACATTGGCAAGAACCAATTATTTCTGGTTAAAGATAATGAACTTTAATTTATCCAAAGGTTAAAAATAATGGAGTTCACAAAATCTTTTAACAATAAACTATTTCTATAGGTCCCACATAAAATAGATTCAGAAATATGAGTCTGTAAAGATAAGTACTCAAAGAAGACTAGAGTAAAGGTCATGAATCCAAATTTGGGAAATTTTGTTTTAAAATTACCTCATATAATAATAGAAGAAGGTAGAGATAAGAGTTTTTGATAAGCATATATCCATTTTATGATTGTCTCTGATATCGATTTGCTGCACGCAAGCCTAAACAATACCCCGTTGAAGTTATCTTTTATACGATACAAGCCTAGTCCTGTTGCCAGCGAGTATTCATGGCACCGTCAAGTTTACTTGCATTTCCCATGCTCTCTTTAATCACCCTTTTGATAAGCGTATTTGCAAGCTTGTAGTTTATGATGTATTTGAGTGAAAGAGGTGGGATGGTAATAGAGATTTATGTTTAATGGGCATAATACTTTCATAATGTTTGCTCCAAATTATTTCCTTACAGCTATCAATTAGAGGCTTTTATGTGGAGGGGTGGGAGGAATTCATTGTGTTAAACTAAAATCAATTATTTCCTTGAAAAAGTAAACTCAATCACCTAGAAAAGATGTGTGTTTCTCCATGAAAAAGATTTAAAGCAAGAGGAATTATGGTTCCATAAGAATATGCCTTTATTGATAAATAAAATTCACTGATATAGGTAGAGTTAAGATTTCCTCCTATATGTCAACCGTTGTTGAACAAGAAAGGTCCTTTCACATATCATGACAGAGTCACCAAAATCAAAATGAAACTGAAAAGAAAAAGAATTCCTAAGCTAAGGTAAGAAAAGAAATCAACAATTAAAAATCAAAATGAAGAAGGTGAAAGGTGAAAGAAAAATCCAAAATTTTAAAAGATAAACCCCAACAAGACAATTTATACCAATGTCTCGACGGGACGAAGTAAAATAAAATAATCATGTGAATGTTCCTTCTTTTGTTGAGATTTAGATAAATTTTATCTTGCAGAGTTATAAGCGTTTTTGCTTCTGATTGCAGGGATGATAAAATTCATAAATAACAAACAAAATTATGTCTGGTGCCAATTGTTTTGTTTCAAAGCATCATCTTAACCATTTTATAACAAAACAAATGCTTAAAGAAACAAACTAAAGGTTTAGAAACTCCCTAGTGTAGCTGACTCGATGAGGATCATTACTGAACAAAGGAAAGTGAATTCCAAATCTGATCTGGTGGAAGCGTGAGAGGTTTTATGAGGAGTTTCAAAAGAGAGTTTTATATCAGCAAAAATTAAAAACAAAACTCAAACCAAAAGTAAATAAATTAAAGTGGGCACATGGAATTTACTAGTTGGAGAATTGCGTTCAATCTTACCTGAAGGTATCATTTTCTGCAATAAATGATAACTTTTTCCTTTAATTACAATTAAAAGGATGAAGAAGTTTAATTCACTGAAATCTTATTGACCCACAATCATCACTTATTAAATCTAAACTAAAACAAGAAACAAACTAGAAGAAAACAATGTTTCATGTTCTAGGAATATGAAGTGAACTAAATTCATCAGAGATGAGAATGAAAGGATGCTTTTTAATGAATTTCAGCGATGAATGTTCTCATAATATTATAAGTTTCATATCAACTCCATGATTTTCATAAATATTTCAAAGTTAAGACCAAATCCAAGATAATGAAATACATAAGTGTAGATGGGGAGGTGTTGAATTTCATATGTTAAATATAGAGTGATATATCTAAAACTCAAATATAAGAGAAATAAAAATGATTTAGCCATGTTGCAATTTTGTTATCAATTGCTTCATTACCATAGTGGTTGCCTAAGAGTGCCTTAAAATATTTTATACAACACAACGTCTTATCGATTTTTTCGCATCGCAAGTTTTTTTTGCCATGCATAACTTTAAACTGCGAGATTCACTTTTGCCGATATGCGATTGAATGTTATATAATAGTTAAAAGTCATTGGAAGAGAGGCATATATTGGATTTTATTGCATCAGAGGATGTCAAGACAATATGTGATTTGAGTTTTGCGATGCGATATAAATGTTGTGATGGCAAGGTTGAGATATAAGCATATGCAATGAGAAATTCGATGGAATGATTGCTATATAGGAGAATAGTCATATCAGTTATCAGAATTGTTAACAAAAGGAAATGCCAATATGATTTTTGCGATAATAGGATTGCAATAGATGATGTGGCTCACTGGTGGGACGACTTTGAATTATATAAGAAATCGACAATCAAAAGATTTTGAATACGAGATGTAATATCATTGATACGCCGATATGCTATATGGAATGGACCCGATTGTTTAATTATATGGATTTAATTTCATATTGGATCCGGGACATCAGAACTTTTAAACATATGCCCCAACCAAAATTGTGATTGACGCAATATATTTTAAAACTAGATTTAAATGTCATATCATGTTCGAGGTTGTATGGTCATCGAAATATTGGCGAAATCAACTATCGGAGATCAGTGATTAGAGATATTGGAGATATGCTGAATTGAAAACTTATGATATGCGAAATGCGATATGACGTGGCATATTTGTTGGAACGACTTTGGGCTTGATAAGAGATCGGTGACCGAATGATATAAAATGAGATGTAACATCATTGATATGCCAATGTGTGATGTAGAATGGGTGCGATAGTTTTATTAAATGGATTCAATCCCTTATCGGATTCAGGATATCAAAACTTTTAAATGTATGTCCTAATTGAAATTGCGATTTTATGAGCAGATGCGATATATTTTAAAACTGAATTTAAATTCCATATCGGGTCCAGGACATCAGAACTTTTCAAACATGCGCTTCAACTAAAATTGTAATTTATAAACGGATGCGATATCTTTTAGAACTAGATTTAAATGTGGTATCGGGTTTGAAATTGGGTGGATATCACAATACTTCAATTGATGCTTTATATGAAATGTCTCGACATTAGGATGCTTCGATAATTATATACGACAGTACGACGAGATTGAGAAATTTTAAAGTATCCAAAATAGAAGCGCCCAACTCAAATTTTCCTTTCTATAAAACTCCATTTGATATATTGATTAACCATCATATTATTTGATTAGAGGGAGACGTTATCACAACTTTCTCATGAGGAGAGTTGCGATATTATAATGATCCAACATGAATTTCTCGATAATGCTTTTAAAAGTCTAAACATAATTTTAATTAAATATATACGAAAAATTAATGAATCCTCAAATTCTAACAAAACAACCAATACTTCACTGAGCGTGTTACAAATTTAAAATAGTTGCCTGCTTGTTTCAAGTCTCCAAAATAAAGCAATAAAGACCTGCAAAAATAAACAGAATATAAATAGGCAATAAATCATGAAAAAGAAAATCAAACAATACATGGAGATGAGCCTTTAAAAAGCATACTTGGAAGAATCTTGATTGTAAGTTTACCTCATGAATCTTCAATTTCTCCCATGTATCTTTCAAAATTCTCATATGTTCAATATCATCTATTTATTTAATCTAAAAATCTAAGTAATGAATTTTCATATTACATCCACCTCCAATTTACATCAAATGAGAAGAGTATTGACAATGAGCTTTTCAGAAATACTCATGAATCAAGGATTGTTAAGTCATAACAATTCTTTGGATTTCTTCATGTATAATCATTGCGATGATTTTTTTGTAAAATAAGACAATCAGATGCTTTTCACAACAGTGTATGATCTAAGAGATTCTAAAATATTTTAAGCTGTTTTTTGATAATGAATTGGAACACCCATAAGAAGTTAGATTCATTACTCACTTTATTGAAATATGAAATAATGAAATAGGTCTTAATAGAAAAGAAATCTAATCTAAATAAATCTATTCCTACTTCTAACTTAATTAAGGAAACATGACTAGGTATAGTCATACTTCCAATGTAGCCACTCTCATTTTAATTCCTGCATGTATGTACAGATCAATCATTAGTAACAAACATACAATTAAAATTAAATTAAGGAAAATAAATTTAAAAGAAAAATGTACAGTTATTGCTAATATATTATTTACAATTACCTTCTCTTGAAATGTCCTTTCCAGTTGAATTTTAATTGGATCGTAGAAATCTGGATAGATTCCACTATTGATTAGGAGATGTTCAAAAGAAAATATGACAAGCCAGATCATGATAATGAAATTTTAGATACAATGGCCTTCATAAATCTGTTAGTGTTATGTACAAGTGTTAAACTATTAACAATATTTCGTGAAGGAAAACTTTCCAAATATTTTTCAAAGGGGTCTATGAAAAATGGATGAAAATCTGTTAGATACAGTGGAAGATTATTAATTGAATTAGATTGCTAGCCATATTATGAAAATACATTCTCTTGTTGACACTGCCTTTGAGAAGGTAGAAGTAATTGATAAGAAATGAACATTAGTTGAAATTGGAAGAGAAATAACTCTTGATGTTCAAGATTAGATTCTGAAACTTCATTTTCCCATTCAGACAACACATAAATTGAGTGTTCAATACTAAGTTGTTCAATATGCCATCACAAAGTATCTAAAAATCGGAAATTAAAAACAGAAAACAAATCTGAATTTAAACAAAATAAGTGAAGGAAAAATAATAAAATCAAATCATAGTTTACACTAGTGTTACAATTATTGTTACAACACAATTGTGATTGATTTAAAACAATTTCCTTTTCACAAGACTTGGTCAGTATAATAGAATTCGAATGATTTCTAAAATCAACTTGTGAATTAGAAAGAGAATCATGACTATGAATAGGAATGGGATCTTGATCGTCATATAAATCATAGATTGGAATGTTTTCTCGAATGCTGAAATCATGAGTATGATTAATTATTTGAAAATGAGAACTATTTGAAACAATTTTTGAATTAGAGTGTTCTTCATTTTCACATTTGATTAGACTTTGATCATGAGGATTCAATAGTGTAGTAGACAAATCAATGTTCTCAATGTCAAAGTAACTATCATAAATGACCTCATGACATTCATTAGAATTACCTTTGATCTCATCCAATGTATCAAAACAAGAAGGAATATAAAGCACATGTTCATTAATGCTAGAAGAATGATCAATAATTAATTCCTTATCTTGATAAAACTAATTGGCAATCTATTAAGATCAGCCTCTCTATTTTCTGAAATATCATTAATGTTAAGAGGGGATAAATTTCTATCAACAAAAATATTAGGATAAAGGGAAAAATGAGAATCAAAAGCAATGGTTATAAAAGTATCTCTTTTTAGGAAGTCTTGTGCATTCTGCTCATTGTAAATTTCAGATTTGAGATCATTCATTTGTGTACTTGTGCTTTCTTGAAGAATGTTGCTTTGCTATCTTGAATTTGGCATTTTCTCATCGGAAAAGAATTCAGAAATTTGTACAACACATTACGTGTTATTAAGAATTTTAATCGCTGCTTGTACTTGTTGATTTATGCTCTGATCTTATGAATCTTACGCGTATTGATTTTCAGATTTCAAAGTGGTATCTTCTTCAAGATTATTACTAATATCTTCTTGCATTTGAGTAGTAAATTCTCCAATTTTTGTGATTAATATTCGCTGACATGTGAAGGTTCATCATGATAATTATTAATACTATAGGAAGTGTGTAGTAAATGAAGAAATCGATTGTACATAATAGAGATGTTAGCTTGTTGGGGCCTGACCCAGGTTTAGAAGTGTTTTAGCTAAACAAATCCCGAAACTACCGACCCTTTCAGCAACATTCCATAGAGCGCGGACTGAGGTCTCACCTGAGGTAGTATGGGAGGGTACTGGAACCAGGTTTCCACACCCTTGGGATGTCTTGATGAGTGTTGGAAGGCTCATGATCCTACTCTACGTGCTGTGCTACTTTCGCGCATATGTCTGTCTAGTGCAACTACCTTCGCGTAGCTTAATTGAAGAGCGCGAATGTTCTTTACCCTTTACTACGCTTATTAGTATTATAGATCTTGAATTAAATTAAGTGGGCCTAATACTTTCATCTACCATTCAACCTAAATAGACATGTGCGCAGTCATAAACTGTAAGTAGATGCATAAACAGGAGCATAGAAACAGATATGCAATATTCCAAAACCAACTTATCTTTATTAATGCCTTTTCCAGTTACAATCCAGTTCCTACCCTGCGCACACAGCTGCAAGGGTCCACGCACACAACTGTGGACTCTACTAGGCCTCCGCGCACAGCTTTGGAACCTCTATCTACTACTATGACCCAAGACTCGAACTTACAGACTCAGGGCGAGTATCACATTCAAAAACCCATATCACTTTTTATCAGATCTAAACAACTACTTTCTACCCTTAGAGCCTCACTCTATTTATACATTCCCATGGTTCGCGGACCATGGGTAGGTCAACTCACTTTATATTACCTTACATTATTTGAGGGCTGACAACCCTTTGACTTGACTCATTACAATCCGCGCTCCGTGCACTTCGTGGAGCCTTTACAATACCATTACCCAAAATTGTGGGCTTTAAGCCCCAAAACCGTTACGCGGGGGATCCGTTACCCATCAAGAGATCACTTCATCATCATTTATTTGCATATTCATATTGGAATTCTCAATTGTGTTAATGTAATTGGAAGGAGTTTGAGAAAAACTTGAAATAATTTCACATGGATTATGAATGGCAGGAAAAGAGAAAATATGTTCATAGAAATCTAATAATTCATCTTTCATAGGTTTTTCTTCAATTTTAAATTTCAAACAATTTAAACAAAACCTAATGGTAAAATCAATCAAAGATTAATTTTCGATTCTTTGTAAATTTTCAAAATCGTCACATTGTTCATAGTTATAGCCGCCAAATTTATAAAGGAACATTGTAACAAATTAATCCCAACTATGAATTGAGGCAACTCGAAGCGATTGACACCAGCTTCTGGCTTTTGCCAAGAATGTAAGAGTAAAAATCCTGCATAAAATACCTTCATCAATTCCTTGAAAAGTAGAATTTGAAATTTTTTGAATGAATTGTAAAGCATGATTAAATGTAGAAGTATTCCCCATACCATTGAACTTTACCTGAGACAAGATTCTTACCACTTCAGGTGGAGTATACTTTACCTGAGACAAGATTCTTACCACTTAAAGATGGAGTATACTTTACCTGAGACAAGATTATTACCACTTCAGGTGGAGTATACTTTACCTGAGACAAGATTCTTACCACTTCAGGGGGAGTATACTTTACCTGAGACAAGATTCTTACCACTTCAGGTGGAGTATTGGAAGATGCACATCCAGAAATAAAACTCCAAATTGGAAGTTTAAGAGGATCCATCGTGATAAATAAAATGTTAGAATACAAATACTCCAATAGAAAACGAGTTTCAGGCCCTCCTTCTAGTGCCAAAAATGTTGAAGCCTAAAAAATCACTGCAACAACATGGGGGATGACCACCCAGTCTGGACCTTAAAGCAACTCCTTTTCCATTTGGAATGGTAGTTCAGATTGGCTTAACCAGGTCCAATTACATTCTCTCAATCTTCAAAATGACTTACAATATGACTTTCATCCATCAATGGAGAAGAGACATCAGATCAACCCTCTTGTTGATCAGGCAAGAAAGTGATCCTTAAGCTAATCTGGGGCTCAGCCAAGCCACAACTAAAGCTTGCCTTTTTATGAAGAGGACTTTTAGAAATGTAGGATTAATCTAAATGCAAAATTATTCTAAAATACAAGAAAAAGGAACTAAATCCTAATCCTATCTCAATTATGCAGATATAGATCTAACCTAAACGAGAGCAAGATTTTTAAATGATTGTGATTTAAATATGTCTGGCTTATCATGAATATCAAGCTAATGAAGTAGTTCAATTAACTGACATTATGAATACCAAGTCACATTCTATTAAGAGACCTCTTGACTGAAATAATCAATCAACAAAATTCAGGATCTAGTTCACAAAATGATATTGATTGTTAAATCAATAATTCAAATAATTAAACAATAATATGAGGAAATAGTTCACAACATATCATTTATTTTCTAAATCAATGTTGAAACATAGATTTCTAAGTAAATAGTTACTTAGAAATCAAAATTCAACCCATAAGAGCATAGATAAATAATAACATATAAGTGAGACACATTATTCTTATCGATAATAGTGCACAAATATGAATAAAATGACACCTTCTTGTCATCATAAAATGAAAATAGTATTTAAAACAATAGTATTAAAAATACCAATTTATTGAAGCCATTTCTCTAGCTCTGGTCTCCAACAGTCCTCTACAATATTTGAATTTCTGTTGTTACAACAAGAGCTACAGTAGTGCAAGATTTGTTCTCCATACATAATTCAGAATGCAAAAGAAAAATCTTCAATAATCCCCAGATCTGAGATTTCTCTCCTCTCACCTATAACTCTAAATCCCTATTACAAAAATTCTTTTAGAATTCCAGAATTGCAGAAAAGAGAAGACCCTTTTTACATTCTACAATCTAGTATTTATAATATTTACAAAATAATTTAGAATAGGAAAGTTTATTGAAGAATAAATATGTTTAATCAATTTTCATTGACTTAAAATTTCATTCTTCTATTGTTGGATCATTCTCATCGATTGAGATTCTTTTCTCTTCGTCACTTAAACTGTTTTCCTGCAAAATAAATTAAAAAAAATTAAAATACAAAAATAAAATCAAAATGATAAATTTGGAATTAAAAGAAATTCAATCAAATTCAATTAAATAAATAATTGAAAAGGCAATTTGAGATTTCTATTGATGGTTGTGATGATTTCATTGGCCAAGGATATCATCGACGACTGGATTTGTATTTAGAAGAGGCTTGATCAAATGAAAATGCAGAAAATAAAACTAAGAAAAAATATTTTTATTTAAAAATTTAGAGCTTGATATGTTGTTGGATTTTAGATCCAATAAATGATCAAATCTGCTAATGAAACCTCATCATTAATGTTTTCCATGATTTTATGTTTCTAATGAGCCCTCGTGGGCCTCATTTGGCCAAGTAAAACTCAATCTATGAGTCTCCAAAGTTGATGAGTCAAATCTGGAAAATTTTGGGTCATAAAATCAGAAATTGTTAATTAAATTCTAATCTTAAATTATATTTTAATTATTTAATAATTAATTGTAAACTTAATTATTAATTACTAATATATAAATTAACTTTATTAATGCTAATTACAAATTAAAAAATTAATGAGAAATCATTAAGATGGAAATGATTTACAGAAATTAATTAAAAATGTAATAATATTACATTAATATTGTAATTTAAATTATATTAATAATATTAATAATATAATTATAATATAAATATAATATTAAATTAAAATTTTTCTATACAAAGCATTGAAATCAATCCAAAATCCATACAAAACAAATCATTGGAATTAATATTTTTTTTTCATTTATTCCATCCATGTGAAGAGGAGTGATGGAGGAGGGAAGTGAGTGGAAGATGAGGTGAGGTGGAGTGGAGATATAAGGTGCGAACAAAACCAAAAACTTTATGTGAACTTTACCGCATCGCATAATCGAAGGAAATGACATTGTTTAAATAAATGGATTATATTTTTGTGATATCGCAATGTCGCATCGCTAATTTTGATCGCATTTCTAAAGTCGAAAATTGTGATCGCATTTTTGAAATCGCAAATTTTGATCGCATTTTTGAAATCACAATTTTTTGGATCGCATTTCTAAAATCACAATTTTTTGGATCACATTTCTTTCTTAGATCGAGATTTTGGGAGGAAGGAAGTGATATGAAATAGGACCCACGTGGAATTAATAATCCTATAAATTGGACGATAGCCACTATGTAATTTTGAAATTTCGAGTTTGGAAATTTGTTTAAAAATAATAAATTGGAGTTAATTTCCAAGATCCCAAAATGCGTTTTCATCCGTTGTACAACTTAGCTCGGTTATTTTGTAGGATAGTTAGTGAAAAAATGAAAGAATATTAGAAAAAACTGAATAAGAGTAAATTTTTGCAATGAATGACTATTGAACATAATTAGCTATGAAAAATCGAAATATTATACACCTATTTACATTTTTAGACCATGCAAGAAAATGATCAAACTTCAAAGGAGTGCCTTTTACAAATCGGTTGACCAAATGAATCTAAATAAGTATTGATGGAAAGCTAGTGAAAAGTCGGATTCAATGGAACAATCAAAACATAAATCTGACGAAAATGAAAAAAAGTGATAAAATTGTAAGACAATTAGCTTAAATGAAAATCATAAAAGATGCCTAGCCAAAATTTAATGGAAAGGGTACCCATTACTTCAAGTAATGGAGGGGGGCGGGGGGTGTTACGTTTTCCGTACAACAATGGTGACACACTTGGAAGAACCAGTTATCTCTGGTTAAAGATAATGTGCTTTAATTTATCCAAAGGTTAAAAATAATGGAGTTCACAAAATCATCTAATAGTAAACATTTCCATAGGTCCCACATAAAATAGATTACGCAATATGAGTTTGTAAAGATAAGTACTCAAAGAAGACTAGAGTAAAGGTCATGAATCCAAATTTGGGAAAATTTGTTTTAAAATTACCTCATATAATAATAGAAGAAGGTAGAGATAGGAGTTTTTGATAAAGCATCTATCCATTTTATGATTGTCTCTGATATCGCTTTGCTGCCAGCGAGCATTTATGGCCCTGACGGGTTTACTTGTATTTCCCATGCTTCTTCTTTAATCACCCTTTCGATAAGCGTATTTTCAAGTTTGTAGTTTATGATGTATTTGAGCGAAAGAGGTGGGATGGTAATAGAGATTTATGTTTAATGGACATAATACTTTCATAATGTTTGCTCCAAATTATTTCCCTGCAGCTATCAATCAAAGGCTTTTATGTGGAGGGGTGGGAGAGATTCATTGTGTTAAACTCAAATCAATTATTTCCTTGAAAATTAAACTCAATCACCTAGAAACGATGTGTTTTCTTCCATGAAAAAGATTTAAAGCAAGAGGAATTATGGTTCCATAAGGATATGTCTTTAATAATAAATGAAATTCACTGATATAGGTAGAGTTAAGATTTCCTCCTGTACGTCAATCGTTATTGAACAAAAAAGGTCCTTTCACATATATCATGGTAGTGTCACCAAAATCAAAATTAAACTGAAAAGAAAAAGAAAAAGAAGAACAATTCCTAAGCTAAAGTAAGAAAAGGAATTAGCGATCAAAAATAAAAATGAAGAAGGTGAAGGTGAAAGAAAAATCCACTTTTTTGATAAACCCCAACAAGACAATTTATACCAATGTCTCAACGGGATGAAATAAAAGAAAATAATCATGTGAATGTTCTTTCTTTTGTTGAGATTTAGATAAATTTTATCTTGCAAAGCTATAAGCATTTTGGCTTCTGATTACAGTGATGATAAAATTCATCGATAACGAAAAAAATTATGTCTGGTGTCAATTGTTTTGTTTCAAAGCACCATCTTAACCATTTTCTAACAAAAGAAATGCTTAAAGAAACAAACTAAAGGTTCAGAAACTCCCTAGTGTAGCTGAATCGATGAGGATCATTATTGAACAAAGGAAAGTGAATTCCAAATATGATCTGGTGGAAGCATGATAAATTTTATGAGGATTTGCAAAACATAGTTTTATATCAACAAAAATTAAAAACAAAACTGAAACCAAAAGTAAATAAATGAAATTGGGCACATGGAATTTACCATTTGGAGAATTGTGTTCAATCTTACATGAGAGGTATCGTTTTCTCCAATAAAAGATAACTTCTTCCTTTAATTAGAATTAAAAAGATGAAGAAGTTGAATTGACTGAAATCTTATAGACCTACAATCATCACTTATTAAATCTAAACTAAAACAAGAAACAAACTAGAAGAAAACAATGTTTCATGTTCCAGGAATATGAAGTGAACTGAATTCATCAGATATGAGAATGAAAGGATGCTTTTTAATGAATTGCAGCGATAAATATTCTCATAATATTATAAGTTTCATATCAACTCCATGGTTTTCATAAATATTTCAGAATTAGGACCAAATCCAAGATAATGAAATACAAATGTGTAGATGGGGAGGTCTTGAATTTCATATATTAAATATAGAGTGATATATCTAAAACTCAAATATAAGAGAAATAAAAATGGTTTAACCATGTTGTAATTTTGTTATCAATTTATTAATTACCATAATGGTTTCCTAAGAGTGCCTTAAAATCTTTTATACAACACAACATCTTATCAATTTTTTCGCATCGCAAGTTTTTTCCGCCATACATAACTTCAAACTGCGAGATTCACTTTTTCCGATATGCGATTGAATGTTATATAATAGTTAAAAGTCATTGGCAGAGAGGCATATATTGGAGTTTATCGCATCGAAGGATGTCAAGACAATATGTGATGTGAGTTTCACGATGCGATATAAGTGTGGCGATGGCAAGGTTGCGATATGAGCATATGCAATGAGAAAACGCGATGGAGTGATTGCTATATAGGAGAATAGTCATATCGACAATCAGAATTGTCAACAAAAGGAAACATCGATATGATTCTTGCGATAGATGACGTGGCTCACTAGTGGGACGACTTTGAATTTTATAAGAAATCGGCAATCGAAAGATTTTGAATATGTGATGTAATATCATTGATATGCCGATATGCGATATGGAACAGACCCAATCATCTAATTATACGGATTTAATTTCATTTCGGATTTGGGACATCAAAACTTTCAAATGTATGTCCCAACCAAAATTGTGATGGACGCAATATATTTTAAAACATTATTTAAATGTCATATCAGGTTCGAGGTTGTATGGTCATCGAAATATTGGAGAAATCAACAATCAATGATCGATGATTCGAGATATTGGATACATGTTGAATTGAAAACTTCCGATATTCGAAATGCGATATGAGATGTGGCATCTTTGTGGGACTGACTTTGGGCCTGATAAGAGATCGATGATCGGATGATTTAAAACGAGATGTAACATCGTTGATACGCTGATGTGCGATGTAGAACGGATGTGATAGTTTTATTAAATGGATTCAATCTCTTATCAGATCTAGGATATCATATCTTTTAAATGTATGTCCCAATTGAAATTGTGATTTTATGAGCGGATGTAATATCTTTTAAAACTAAATTTAAATGCCATGTCTGGTCGAGGACATCAGAACTCTTAAAACATGTGCTTCAACTAAAATTGTTATTTATAAATGGATGCGATATCTTTTAGAACTAGATTTAAATGTGGTATCGGGTCCGGAATTGGGTGGATATCACAATACTTCAATTGATGCTTTATATGAAATGTCCCGACATTAGGATTCTTTGATAATGATATACAAAAATATGACGAGATTGAGACGTTTTAAAGTATCCAAAATAGAAGTGCTCACATCAATTTTTCCTTTCTATAAAAACTCCATTCAATAATTTGATTAACGATCAGAGGAAGATGTTATCACAACTTTCTCATGAGGAGAATTGAGATATTATAATGATCCAACATGAATTTCTCGATAATGTTTTTAAAATTCTAAACATAATTTTAATTAAATATATAAGAAAAATTAATGAATCCTCAAATTCTGAAAAAACAACTAATACTTCATTGAGTGTGTTACAAATTTAAAATAGTTGCCTGCTTGTTTCAAGTCTCCAAAATCAAAGCAATAAAGACCTGAAAAAATAAACATAATATAAATAGGCAATAAATCATGAAAAAGAAAGTCAATAATATATGGAGATGAACCTTTAAAATGCATACTTAGAAGAATCTTGATTGTAAGTTTACCTCGTGAATCTTCAATTTCTCCCATGTATCTTTCAAAATTCTCATATGTTCAAGATCATCTATTTATTTAATCTAAAATCATAAGTAATGAATTTTCATATTACATCCACTTCCAATTTACATCAAATGAGAAGAGCGTTGACAATGAGCTTTTTAGAAATACTCATGAATCAAGGATTTTCAAGTCATGACAATTCTTTGGATTTCTTCATGTATGATCATCATGATGAATTTCTTGCAAAATAAGACAACCAAATGCTTTTCACAAATGTGTATGATCTAAGAGCTTCTAAAATATTCTAAGATGTTTTTCTGAAAGTGAAATGGAATGCCCATAAGAAGTCATATTCATTACTTGCTTTATTGAAATATGAAATAATGAAATAGGTGTTAACAGAAAAGAAATCTAATCTAAATTAATCTATTCATACTTCATACTTAATTAAGGAAACATGACTAGGTATAGTCATACTTTCAATGTAACCACTCTCTCATTTTAATTCCTACATGTATGTACAGATCAATCATTAGTAACAAAAATACAAATAAAATTAAAATAAGGAAAATAAATTTGAAAGCAAAATATACGGTTATTGCTAATATATTATTTACAATTACCTTACCTTGAAATGTCCTTTTCAGTTGAATTTCAATTGGATCATAGAAATCTGGATGGATTTCCACTATTGATTGGGAGATGTTCAAAAGAGAAGATGACAAGCTAGATTGTGAGAATGATCTTTTAGATACAATGGCCTTCATAAATTTGTTAGCATTATGTACAAGTGTTAAACTATTAACAATATTCCGTGAAGGAAAATTTTCCAAATATTTTTCAAAGGGGTCTATGAAAAATGGATGAAAATCTGTTAGATACAATGGAAGATTATTAATTGAATTAGATTGCTGGTCATATTGTGAAGATACACTCTCTTGTTGACACTGCCTTTGAGAAGGTAAAAGCAATTGATAAGAAATGAACATCAGGTGAAACTGGAAGAGAAATAGATCTTGATGTTCACAATCAGAATCTCAAACTTCATTTTCCCATTCAGACAACACATCAATTGAGTGTTCAATACTGAGTTTTTCAATATGCCAGCACAAAGTATCTAAAAATCAAAAATTAAAAACAGAAAACAAATATGAATTTAATAAAATCAAATCATAGTTTACACTAGTGTTACAATTATTGTTACAACACAATTGGGATTGATTTAAAACAATTTCCTTTTCACAAGACTTGTTCAGTATAATAGAATTCGAATGATTTCTAAAATTGACTTGTGAATTAGAAAGAGAATCATGACTATGAACAGGAATGAGATCTTGGTCGTCATATAAATCATAGATTGGAATGTTTTCTCGAATGATGAAATCATGAGTATGATTAATTATTTGAAAATGAGAACTATTTGAAACAATTTTTGAATAAGAGTGTTCTTCATGTTCACATTTGATTAGACTTTGATGATGAGGATACAATAGTGAAGTAGATAAACCAATGTCCTCAATGTCAAAGTAACTATCATGAATGGGCTTACGACATTCATTAGAATTCCCTTTGATCTCATCCAATGTATCAAAACAAGAAGGCATATAAAATACATGCTCATTAATGCTAGAAGAATGACCAATAATTAATTCCTTATCTTGATAAAAACTAATTGGCAATTTATTAAGATCATCCTCTCCGTTTTCTGAAATATCATTAATGTTAAGAGGGGATAAATTGCTATCAGCAAAAATATTAGGATAAAGGGAAAAATGAGAATCAGAAGCAATGGTTATAAAAGTGTCTCTTTTTAGGAACTCTTGTGGATTCTTCTCATCGTAAATTTCAGATTTGAGATCATTCATTTGTGTACTTGTGCTTTCTTGAAGAATGTTGCTTTGCTGTCTTGAATTTGACATTTGCTCAGTGGAAAAGAATTTAGAAATTTGTACAACAGATTATGTTTTATTGAGAATTTTAATCACTACTTGCACTTGTTGATTTATTCTCTGATCTTATAAATCTTACGCATATTGATTTTCAGATTTCAAAGCGGTCTCTTCTTCAATATTATTGCTAATATCTTCTTGCATTTGAGTAGTAAAATTCTCCAAGCTTTTTGATTAAGATTCACTGACATGTGAAGGTGCATCTTGATCATTATCAATACTGTAGGAAGTGTGCAGTAAATGAAGAAATTGATTGTACATAATAGAGGCCACTTCATCATCATTTGTTTATATATTCATATTGGAATTCTCAACTGTGTTGATGTAATTGGAAGGAGTTTGAGAAAAACTTGAAATAATTTCACATGGATTATGAATGGGAGGAAGAGAGAAAATATGTGCAAAGAAATCTAATAATTCCACTTTCGTAGGTTTTTGTTCAATTTTAAATTTCAAACAATTTAAACGAAACTTGATGGTAAAATCAACCAAAGATTCATTTTCGAATCTTTGTAAATTTCAAAGTCACCATGACGTAGAGGCTACCCCTTGTGTATACCCACAGTATGCATATGGAATGCATAAACTAATTTCCCCAGCAACTTCAAACTCTCTTCCAAGTTTGAATCTTCAAATTCTAATGGTTAAGGCTCCCCTTGATCAGTCTCTGCGGAATGATTCATTACCATAGCCCAGTCTTCGTTTAAATATTCCTTTCCTTTCTATCAGAACTCATTCTCCTTTCTATCGGGACTGAATACTTCTCATAAACTTTGTTGAACAATACCCGCACATATATAACCAAACTTCCACACTTTATACTTTGATTATACCTGACTTAAACCACATAACCCTTATCGGCACTATTTCTATTATAATGTTTATATAATAGAAATCACACAAACTATGTGAAACCATAACTCTTTCTGCGTATTTCTATAGCCTTGACACATTTCCTGATATATGCTTTTATCACTATCACAATCCTCTGCGGTCCATCAAAATTCCTTAATCATCTCCGATACATGATAATGAAATCAGATTCCAAATAACACGAACTGCGATCCATTCCTCTCTCGGGTCTGCTCTCATCACCCCTTCGTGTATTGCATGTCACATGTATTAAAAGCCAAGGTCCATTAACATGCCTTCCTCCTTCGCATGATATGCGATTAACACTCCGGACTTCAAATAACATCAATCCACATTCATTACCTTATCAGGTCCGCTCCCATATCGTAAGTCACAATTTCAAATGGCCTAAGGTTAATTCATCAATGAAACATTGCGATGCGATATTTTCTTAAAGCTCCTCCATCGTTGATGTGAGCTTTTGATCCAACGGTTCACGTTTAGTCGCGGGATCACAATCGCTAATCACTTGAGGCCGGGTTCACTTCTCTTAGGCTTTCCTCCGATGCGATTTGATAACTCCGTTCCACTCTTTTCCAACATAATCTTGGTTGTTGATCATAAAGATCCAACGGGTCCTGTGCACTAATGCTTCACTTCTTTGCTCTTCCTTTTTACTTGGTTTTTATGCCATTCTCGAATGTTCATCTATGGTCTTTGGGTTTCTTCAGGGTTTTTTTCCTTCCACTCTTTGGCTGCACGACTCCCTCCTGAGCTTACCTCTGTGGGTTTCTTTAACCACTATCCTTCCAAGACTCTACTTTGGTCCTTCGAATGGATTCAGAGATCCATTACGATCCTTTGTCTTATTCTTCTCTACTGTGTATTCTACTGAACTCTGCTTGCATACATATATGTTACACAGAACCTCTAATACACACATAACTCATTATTCAATACTCAAAATGTACATTTACATAGTTTTTGGAATTAAATCTCTGTTTATGCATATACAACAAATAGTTACATAATAAGACTCTCTGTCTCTCTCTGGCCTGATATTCTAATTAGTGGCCTTTATTCCTCTGTTTCCCGTAGGCTTACAGTCACACTCTCACTAGCTGACTGGCTCCTTGGCTAACTAACCTATCCAACCTCTCTCTTTTTTTCTTTTCAATACATTATTAGCAGTTTCTTTACAGTTGAGGAACTATTCCTCAGTTACTTTTCAGTTGCTCAATAGTTTCTTCAAACAAGTTCCTAACTAATCCTAACTTGATCTATTTGCCTAATTTAACAACTAATAATGGCTGAGTCAGCCTTAATGTTAAATGAACCACTAAATAGATTCCCTATCTACACTTGCTAAGAAATAAATATTGTTTTACATGAAATTTTACAATGGCCCCTTCTTGGCTAACGTCTAGACCCTTAGGTCCAACTAGATACTTCGAGCTTGATCTTTGAGAGCCAATGCTCCTGCATCAGACTCCCAAAGTTTAAAACATTCATGATCTCCTGATCATGTGACTTCATGTGTTGATAGGAAACCTCCAGGGTCCCAAACTTTGGTTTGTAGTTGTCTGAATGCTTTGCACCTTTGTTGTTGTTGTATGTCACCTGTCTCCTATTTAATCTTCCTCTCCTTGTTAATCAGTTTCAAGTTCTGATTGATCATTCTTCCTGTTGTTGTCAACCTCCTCCATATGGACTGCTTCATCATTAACTGCCATAACTCTTCAATCTCCATCTCTAGCATTTATTTGGGCTGGTCCATATTCTGCCATTCACCGTTACCTCTTTTTCTCTACTTTAGGTTGTTGCTGTTGTCCACTAACTCTTCAAATTGCTGTTGGTTACTTCCACCGTGTAGTTGCTAGTTCCTTACTTGTTCCTCACTTTTTCTTGATGCCTCCCTTTCATCCTTGCCCTCTTTTACAGTTATCTCTAACTGCATTGAATTATGACTTTCTAGCATTCTCTCCAACAATTGAACATCTCTGTTCCATGGATTAAATTCTTCCATAGAATCTTCTTATTTCATTTTTATTCTGCTCATCTATGCCAAATTTCCTCCAACATATGCAACTATACCTGCACTCACAAAATAATTATTAAAATAGAAAACATAAGGCTTTAGTGCCTCTTCTTCCTTTGGTAACACATCAATATGTTGCTATGTTTTCTCCTCCTCTATCAGCATATCAGTCTGCTGATTTGAATTCTCAAAAGAATTCATGAGACTGTCAGTTAGTCTCTCCTCCACATCATCAAGTTCTTTCTTCCCTACTGGTGCTTTCAACCATTTCTCTAGTAGTTCCAATTTTGTCTCCCATTCATTGATCCTTTGATGAGAGTTTATTCCTTCTTATTTAATATATTTTGCCTCTTCAAGACCTCCACTTGGTTGCTTGATATCCTTCTCCACTTGTTCTTTCTTTTAGCCATCATCATAAGCCAGAATTTCTTTACTCTTACCCCTTACAATATGCTGAAAAGCAGCACTTCTCCCCAACTGTGTGTGGACTTTTATATGAGACCTAACTATCCCATCTTCTTTCAGAACAAAGTTTAGATTTTGCATGTCTTCTTCCTCCTTGATGACAATGTCAGCAAATTGTCCTTCCTCACATGTTCCACCTGAAAACATACACAAGTTATCAAATTTAACACCATAAGACCTCTTGGTTTCACTTGAAGTTTCAGTCTTCAAGTCTTCCTCCTAATACTCACTTATTCTAAGTAATTATTCCTTCAGTTGAGCATTCATCATTTTCCCTTTCCTCCTCTGTAACTCTTCTTCCAGAGCTATCCTTGTCTCATCATCTGCAGTAATATTCTCCTGCATTTGTTCTTCATCAATAACATTAATCAAATTCATTTGATTACCTTTCTGAGACAATATTCCTTCATTCTTCATCAGAATAAGATCCTGATCCCCCATATCTATGACAACTTCCATAGAATCATCCATAGACTCTTTCTTCTATATCCAGTCAAATTCTTCATCTTCTGAGAAGTTTTCTTTGTCACATTTTACTTATAGATCTTCATCTATTCTGAAGATATCTTCAAAAGGTTTATTTTTTCCTGCAATACTTGCCATCATACACAAAATATCAGTTTTAACAACATAAGACCTTGTGGTCTCACTTGATGCTTCAGTCATCATGTCTCCTTGTCGTTCTGAATCCTTCATGTGATTCATAATATCTTCTACAGATCTCTATTCTTAACTTTACTAGAATTTCACCCTATTCTAGTTTACAAATGGATTCTTCCATTTTCAACTTAGCCTCTCTGAGTTCTTCCACTAGGCTCTTCACTTGCCTCGGCTGTAGTCTTCTATGTAGCTTAGACCACTTCACTGCCTTTTTCCTGAAGGCCCAACCTTGTCTTTGGCTTTCCTCTAGCAGCATTGTTAACACAATGAGTTGTTCTTTCATCTCTACAATTTCCTTGTCAATTTCCTCTTGACTTATCCTCTTCCCATTTGCCTTGGCATTCTCTTTCTTCATTTTTCTTCTGTTGTGGTCTTCTTTAGAACCTCTATTACCTCTGTTATGACTATTGGTAGTCATATTCTTCTCCATATTCATGAGTTTCTCATTCATTCACTATGAGCTACACTAAAGCCTCTGCAACAACAAGTCCTCCTTGTTGCAACTTACCTCACTAAGCTTTTCTCTGAACTTGGCCTTTTGGCAAGCACTGGTTCTTTATCTCTAAAACCCCTTTGAGCACTTTTCTCTGCTACTTCTAGGCTTCAACTCATCTACCTCTTCTACGAACACAACTGTCCTCGTACTTCAATTACAATTGAAATACTAGGTTCTGACCAACTCTTTTTTCACTCAGAAACTCTTACCAGCTTTCTTCATCCTTTAGCAATTATACCCAATCCTTTGTGGAATTTCCTTTGTGAGCTGCAACACTACCTATGTGGTAACAAGTCTCCTTCTTGCTACATATGTCTCACTAAGTTTCTTCCCTCTGAGCTCAGTCCATTAGCATTTCTCTGGTTCTTTCCTCTTGAACCAATTGGGCACTCCTCACTCTAGATTGCTACAACCTTCTCACTTTCCTTTTTTATCACATGTGTATCAATGTTATTTAAAACAAAGACCATTCCCAAGCTTTCAAATGCTTACTGCTGCCAAATTTCTATGGCCACTTTAAAATGCTTCTACTTAGCTTCCTTCTGAGAACACTCTTATCCTCTCTATCCAACTTTCAATTGGATTCTTCAGGTTCACTACCACTGCATGGCTTCACAAACAGTCTCCTTCCATTCTTCATATTTGAATGAATCTCTACTTTCCTCAAGCAACAAACATCACTATGTTTTCCTTATGCTGCTGCAATCTCTTCTTAAGAGTATCACATACTCTTATCTTATCCAATGTCTTCTACTTATCAGATTCAAATAACCTGATCTCCGCCTACTTGTATACACATCTTTAAAGTATAACACAAAATTTGCCTATTCGGCTCTGATACCAATTGACAGAGGGGCTAACCCCTCCGTATACCCACAATATGCATATGGAATGCATAAACTATTTTCCCCAGCAACTTCAAACTCTCTGCCGAGTCTGAATCTTCAAATCCTTAATGGTTAAATATCCCCTTTATCAGTCTCTGCAGAATGATTCATTACGATAGCCCAGTCTTCCTTTAAATAATCCTTTCCTTTCTATCGGAACTCATTCTCCTTTCTATCGAGACTTAATACTCCTCATAAACTTTGTTGAACAATACCCGCACATATATAACCAAACCTCCACACTTTATACTTTGATTATACTCGACTTAAACCACATAACCCTTATCAACACTATTTCTAATATAATGTTTATATAATAGAAATCACACAAAATATGTGAAACCATACCTCTTTTCACGTATTTCTATAGCCTTGGCACATTTCCTGATATATGCGTTTATCGCTATTGCAATCCTCCATGGTCCATCAACATTCCTTTATCACCTCTGATACGCGATAACGCAATCGGATTCCAAATAACATGAACTACAATTCATTCTTCTCTCGGGTTCGCTCTCATTGCCCCTTCGTGTATCGCATGTCGCATGTATTAAAAGCCAAGGTCCATTAACATGCCTTTCTCCTCCACATCTAATATGCGATTAACACTTCAGACTTCAAATAACATCAACCTGTGTTCATTACCTTGTCGAGTCTTCTCCCATATCGCAAGTCGCAATTTCAAATGGCCCAAGGTTAATTCATCAATGAAACGTTGTGATGCAATATTTGTTTAAAGCTCCTCCATCGTTGATCTGAGCTTTCGATCCAATGGTTCACATTCAGTCACGAGATTGCAATCACTAATCACTTGAGGCCGGGTTCATTTCTCTCAGGCTTTCCTCCGATGCAATTTGATAACTCCATTCCACTCTTTTCCGACTTAATCTTGGTCATTGATCATAAAGATCCAACGAGTCCTATGCACTAATGCTTCGCTTCTTCTCTCTTACTTTTTACTTGGTTTTTATGCCATTCTCCAATGTTCCTCTGTGGTCTTTGAGTTTCTTCAGGGTTCTTGTCCTTCCACTCTCCTGCTGCGTGACTCCCTCCTGAGCTTACCTCTGCGGGCTTATTTAACCAATATCCTTCCAAGACTCTACTTTGGTCCTTCGAATAGATTCAGAGATCCATTACAATCCTTCGTCTTATTCTTCTCCACTGTGTATTCTCAAACTCTACCTACATACATATATGTTATACAGAACCTCTAATACACACAATACTCATTATTCAATACTCAAAATGCACATTTACACAGTTTTTGGAATTAAATATCTATTTATGCATATACAACAAATAATTACATAATAAGACTCTCTGTCTCTCTCTGGCCAATTATTCTAATTAGTGGCCTCTGTTCCTCTATTGCCCGTAGGCTTACAGTCACACTCTCACTGGCTGACTGACTAGTTGGCTCCCTGGCTAACTAACCTATCCAACCTCTCTCTTTTTTTCTTTTCAATACATTATTAGTAGTTTCTTTACAGTTGAGGAATTGTTCCTCAGTTACTTTTTAGTTGCTCAATAGTTTCTTCAAACAAGTTCCTAACTAATCCCAACTTGATCTGTTTGCCTAATTTAACAACTAATAATGGCTGAGTCAACCTTAATGTTAAATGAACCACTAAATAGATTCCCTATCTACGCTTGTTAAAAAATAAATATTGTTTTACATGAAAGTTTACAATGGCCCCTTCTTGGCTAACGTCTAGACCCTTAGGTCCGACTAGATACTTTGAGCTTGATCTTTGAGAGCCAATGCTCCTACATCACGCCACATACATGTTCGTAGTTATAGCCATCAAATTTACAAAGGAACATTATAACAAATTCATCCCAGTTGTGAACTGAGGCATCTCGAAGTGATGGGCACCAGCTTCTGGCTTTTTCCAAGAGTGTAAGAGTAAAAATCCTGCATAAAATACCTTCATCAATTCCTTTAAAAGTAGAATTTGAAATTTTTTGAATGAATTGTAAAGCATGATTAAATGTAGAAGTATTCCCCTTACCATTAAACTTTACCTAAGACAAGATTCTTACCACTTCAGGTGGAGCATTGGAAGATGCATGTCCAGAAATAAAACTCCAAATTGAAAGTTTAAAAGGATCCATCATGATAAATAAAATGTTAGAATACAAAGACTCCAATAGTCAACATGTTTCAGGCCCTCCTTCTAGCACCAAAAATGTTGAAACCTCAAAATTCGCTGCAACAACATGGGGGATGAGCCCTCGGTCCGGACCTTAAAGAAACTCCTTTTCCATTTGGAATGGTGGTTTCGACTGGTTCAACTAGGTCTAATTACCTTATCTCAATCTCTAAAATGACTTACACTATGAATTTCATCCATCAATGGAGAAGAGACATCAGATCAACCCTCTTGCTGATCATGCAAGAAAGTGATGCTTAAGCTGATTTGGGGCTCGACCAAGCCACAACTAAAGCTTGCCTCTTTATGAAGAGGACTTTTAGAAATGTAGGATTAATATAAATGAAAAATTAATCTAAAATACAAGAAAAAGGAACTAAATCCTAATCCTCTCTTAATTAGGCAGTTATATATCTAATACAACTGAGAGCAAGGTATTTAAATGATTGTGATTTAAATATGTCTGGATTATGATGAATATCAAGCTAACGAAGTAGTTCAATTAACTGACATTATGAATACTAAGTCACATTCTATTAAGATACCTCTTGATTGAAATAATCAACCAACAAAATTCAGGAACTAGTTCACAAAATGATATTGATTGTTAAATCAATAATTCGAATAATTAAACAATAATATGAGGAGATATTTCACAACATATCATTTATTTGTTAAATCTGTATTAAAAGGTAGATTCTTGAGTAAATAGTTACTCAGAAATCAAAATTCAACCCATAAGAGCATAGATAAATAATAACATATAATTGAGACACATTGCTCATATAGACAATAGTGCACAAATATGAATAAAATGATACACTTATGTCATCATAAAATGAAACTAGTATTTAAAACGATGTTATTAAAAATACCTATTTATTGAATCCATTTCTCTTGCTCTAGTTTCCAATAGTCTTCTACAATCTTTGAATTTGTGTTGTTACAACAAGAGCTGCAGTAGTGCAAGCTTTGTTCTCCATACAAAATTCAGAATGCAAAAGAAAAATCCTCAATAATCCCCAGATCTGAGATTTTCTTTCCTCTCACCTACAACTCTAAATCCCTATTACAAAAGTGCTGTTATAATTCCAGAATTGTAGAGAAAATACGTCCCTTTTTACATTCTCCAATCTGGTATTTATAATATTTACAAAAGAATTTAGAATATGAAAGTTTGTTGAAGAATAAACCTGTTTAATCAATTTTCATTGGCTCAAAATTTCATTCTTCTATTGTTGGAGCCTTCTCATTGATTAAGATTCTTTTCTCTTCATCTCTTCAACTGTTTTCCTGCAAAACAAACTAAAACAAATTTAAAATACAAAAATAAAATCAAAATGCTAAATCTGGAATTAAAATAAATCCAATCAAATTCAATTAAATAAATAATTGAAAAGGAAATTTGAGCTTTATATTGATGCCTGTGATGATTTCATTGGCCAAGGATATCATTGACGAATGAATTTGTATTCAGAAGAGGCTTGGGAAAATGAAAATGCTGAAAATAAAACTCAGAAAAATTAGTTTTATTTAAAAATTCGGAATTTGATCTTCTACTGGATTTTATACCCAATAAATGATCAAATATGTTAATGAAACCTCCTCATAAATGTTCTTCATGATTTTATCTTTTCAATGAGCCGTCCTGGGCCTCATTTGGCCAAGTAAAACTCAATCTATGAGCCTCCAAAGTTGATGAGTCAAATCTGGCAGAATTCTGGAAACTCTGTTGCGTAGGCTAAAAAATCAGAGGTTTTTAATTAAATTCTAATCCTAAATTAAATTTTAATTATTTAACAATTTATTCTAGCTTAATTATTAATTAACTAATTATACTACAATTAATTTTAATTAATGCTAATTAATTGTGATTACAAATTAAATTAATTATTTACATAAAATAAATTAAGATGGAAATGATTTAACAAAAATTAATTAAAATGTTAAAAATATTATAAATTTTAAATTATATTAAAATTATAATATAAATATTATAATAAAATATAATATTAAATTAAAATTTTTATATACAAACCATTGAAATCAATCCAAAATCCATACGAAGCAAATTGTTGGAATTAATATTTTTTTTCATTTATTTTATCCACTTGAAGAGGAGTGATGGAGGGGGGAAGTGAGTGGAGGGTGAAGCCAATGGAGGATGAGGTGAGCCTGAGGTAGGATGAGGGGAGGTGGAGTGGAGATATAAGGTGCGAACAAAACACAAAAACTTTATATGAACTTTCCTTACTGCATCGCATAATCGCTGGAAATGATGTCGTTTAAATAAATGGATTATATTTTCACAATGTACGATATGAGAATTGCAATTTTTGGATCGCATTTCTAAAATCACAATTTTTTGGATCACATTTCTTTCTTAGATCGAGATTTTGGGAGGAAGGAAGTGATATGAAGTGGGGCCCACATGGAATTAATAATCCTACAAATTGGACTATAGCCACTTTGTAATTTTGAGATTCTAAGTTTGGCAATTTGTTTAAAAAAAATTAAATTGGAGTAAATTACCAAGATCCCGAAATGCGTTTTCATTTGTTGTAAAACTTAGCTGGGTCATTTTGTAGGACAGTTAGTGAAAAAAAAAGAATATTAGTAAAAATTGAATAAGAGTAAATATTTACAATGAATGACTATTGAAATTAATTAGCTATGAAAAATCAAAATATTATACATTTAACCAAAGTCTTTCGGTAGAAATCACATAAGAGATTTTTTTGGTCGACGCGTTTCGAACCAACAAGTGTGGTTCATCATCAGGACCAGATGACGAGGCAGACTATGTCAAAAGCTTAAATATAGAGCAATGTAGAGACATAATTTCAAATAACGATTATATTTGAACAATAATATTTAAATTACAAAGTTAATTTATTAATATATAAAAAACAAATATTATTAAGTAACGACTATATTAAATGACTATTATACATCTATTTGCATTTTCAGACCAGGCGAGAAAATGATCAAACTTCAAAGGAGTGCCTTTTACAAACCGGTTGACCAAATGAATCAAAGTAAATATTGATCGAAAGCTAGTGAAAATTCGGATTCAATGAAACAATCAAAACATAAATCCAACGAAAATGAAAAAAATGATAAAATGGTAAGACAACTAACTTAAATGAAATCATAAAATGTCCTTAGCCAAAAATTAATGGAAAGGTTCCCCATTACTTGAAGTAATGGGGGGTGTTGGGTTTTCCCTACAATAGAACAACAAGGGAAATTTTAAGCAAGATTACCTATGAATTAGGATTGATAACATTATTAACAAAACTTTGTTTATATTCGTCCAACATAGCCAAATATTCAGGAGAAAGGACAAAAATTAAGGAGACTTGCGGAGGATCTATTTGAGATGAGAATGCATCTGGAGACAACAATTCTTGTAGAGGATGGCTTGTAATTTCATTCACATTTGAAAACATATTTTTGGAATCAGAATGGAGGGAATCAGACTCCAAATGCCTCAAACTAAAGCCATGAGACTTGGAATTGTTTAGAATAACATGACTCAAAGTAGCAGTCTTAGAAGACCCAGGAGGGGCCTCAACATTACTGAGTGAGCCCGAAAGCCCTTTCTGGGAGGGAGAAACTCCATCATATCTTGAAAAGACCTATGCTAATGAGCAGATACCTTCCCATGGTGAGGCCAATGAAAACCCTTACGCAGGTGAATGGTTTGGTGGCAGTCGAGACACCTGAATGGTATTTTCCAGTAGTTGAAAGGTTGCACATATTCTCTATCACCACATGTTATAATCAACTCCTCAAGGAATGCTACCTCCAAATCCATCTCTACTAACACCTAGGTAACCCATTTTTCAATCTCTACCAAAGATTTATTATTGAAGTAAATGAATTTCCCTAATGCATTAGCCATACTAGTAAAATATTTCTTGTCCAAAGCTCAAGAGAAAACCCAGGAAATTTGACCAAAAAATGCTTAAGGCGTAGTTTCTCAATTGTAAGATTGAAACTCACATGCCACCTTTGAGTCAAGTGAAATCCATTACCAAATACCTAGGGTTTGAATGAGACTATGATCAGTTTTTCCTCTCATGGGAAATGAAAGGCAAGCCAGTCATTAGCAAGAAGGCCAATCTTAGGGGTGTATTTGAGAAGGGGTTTCCAAGCAGTCTGAACTCATAATTGAATACTTTCCTGGGATGAAAGAGATGTAAAACATTCTTCTAACCAATTTCCTTTGAACTAGACTAAAAAATCTATTCATATTAACATCAACACCAAGCGCTAGAGAGGGATTTGACTCACCAACTTTCAAAGCTTTCTGTCGTTGACGATCCCTAGCATTCTCGCCACGTAACCTTAGATGGACAATATTTTGAGATGATATAGAATTCTCTCTTAGACGAGAAGGAGAATCCACCTGTGGTGACGTCGAACCTTAAGCCTCCGGGGAAGCCACCAAGGGGGGATCTACCACCAAAGAAGAGGGGTGCACGTCTTGCAACCTAGGGACAGCACTAGAATTTTTCAATTCCTCAAGAGTCGATTCCTCTGAAAAAATTCCCCCCACCTTATAAGAGCACCTTTGAACACCACTAGAGACGAGAATATTAATGTTATCGACCACAATCTATACAAAAACATAGGGTGACAAGTCCTCATAAATCATAGGAGCAGGATGAGAGAAGGGAGAACGAGACAACCTAGGAGGAAAGGATGACTGTGAGGCCAAGGAAGAGAGCTCAGATGAGAAGAGAGAGGGTTTATAATGGAATTTGATGGATGGGAAAAAGATAGGGGGTGTCATCAGGGTCCCCCAAACTCGAAAATTGAGGGCTTGAGGAGTGGCTAACGTTACTGCTAGCTCAAAGAAAAGACTAATAAACTGACAAATCCTAGACCACCACAAGGAGGAAACAGGTTCTCTGGGATGATCAAAATGCAACAGGAACCACCAACACACCAACAAGCACTGAAGAATGGAATAAAGAAAAAAATCCCTTACAAGTATACAAAAGAGACCATGTCACCAAGAAAATGACCCATCATAGAATATAGGCAACACTAGGAGCAGGAAGAAGACAAAAGATCCAACAACTACTGCAAGAACCAAAGAAACCCACAAACCAATGACCAGGAGAAAACATATACCAACCTTCAAGGAAAAACCAATGACACCGAAAATGAACCACCAGAAAACAGCTACTGCACTGAAAAGGATCCACCATTTCTATAGAATAACATTTTCTAGAGAATTGTCATTGCTAAGGTTTCCTGATTAGGGTTTCAATGCTTACTTCACTTCTTTCCAACCCTTCCCAAGTCAAAACTAATGTTCTTACCACTTTGAGATGTTACAAAAATTGTTGGTCTTACCACTTTGAAATGTTACGAAACCCAATTTTGATTATAAAATGCATTGCTAATTGCATACTCTTTGAAGAAAGTCTTTGTCTCCATGACCATGTACTCTTTCATCTAGTGATAAAAGGGAAAACCCCAAATTTCAATAGCAAATATGGATAGGGAGTGCAACCCCAAATTTCAACAATGTATTGATAAAGGGGTAAAACTCCACATTTCAAAGGATAGCTACAATGAACTGTGGTACCTTGATTCAAAACCCAACAGTACAAAGTATGAACGCTAAATTCCAACAAATGGCAATACAATGATCGACAATTAGAAATAATGGGTTACAACACCTCTGATTTTGAAGGTCGGAAATGAGAAGGTGTAAATGCTATTTTTTGGATTATATATCAGTCTAAGGATTGTTGTAAAGGTTATGCGAGGGGATTTGATCCAACGATCTCAACCATGAGGATCACCAAAGGATCTCATTGTCATTGTGATTCCATATGGCACATGAAACTCCACTATGGATAGTACAAGAGTATATCCATTATTTTTTTAGTGGTGTGTGTACCCATAACATACAACCACTCAGAGAAAATGACAACATCTCTGTCAGCCATTCCAGGAGGTTGCAATGGAACATTTACAATCATTGTTTCACATACACTAAAAGGGAACAACCCTACACTTCACAACTATAGGAAATCATATGGAATGGCCATTGCGTAAGCCACAAATTATCACCTAGGAATGCATAGAACTCTATTGGTTTCAAATCTACCTTTATGGAAAGTAAGGATCCACAACTTAACAGGTTGGATGATTGGACCGATCATGGATATGCTTCTATATTCATTTTAGTTTTGTAAATGATTTTTTTTATGAATTTTATGGAATATGTCATTCCATACTTGTAATAGACAAGTTCCCCTTCAAATTATATATACATATGTATTGTCATGGCACAAGGGTTACACTCTATGGTTTCTAGTGACAAAATAAGACTATTGTAGAACCCATATTGTAGACTTAATCCAATATTTCAAGGTTGGGATGTGATTTCATATTCATCCTCTATGGTTTCTAGTGACAAAATAAGACTATTGTAAGAACCCATATTGTATACTTAATCCAATATTTTGAGTTTGGTATGTGATTTCATATTCATCCTGTGATCTAATGCTAGTGACTCCGTGAGCTTGGGCACAACCAACACCTTGAGTTGGGCCCGTTTTAGGCGAGGCAGTATTAAGAATTAATTTCCTTTATTTTGTAGTTGGATTATTTTCAATAGTGTTATCTTGTTATAGAGTGATTAATATTGCATTGTTGTGTGCTTTATTTAACTTTGATACTTTTCTACAAAATTAGCTACAAAATGGGTTACACCAACTCTTGTGTTGCAAAATTCTTAATAGTTTTGTAATATAATTTGCATTCTTGGAGTCACATTGTCCTCCCTTGACAATAGATATACATAGCTATATACCAAGCCATGAACAAGTGTTCCATGGAATTTGGTACATGAGGCACCATTAATTACTTACAAAATCAAGGATAGTGTGGACTCTCTTAGTATAAGTTTATTTACTTTTTTAAAAGAAGGGTAGAACATGGTTGTTTTTCCTTTTAGTAATCAATACAGTAGCTTAGATCATGACCTAATGTGTCCCATTTCTATGTTACCAACGAGTCTCACAACTTCTTAATGAACCTTAGGTTGAAAAATTAAATGGTTGTGTTTCTATTAGATTATCCTCGACTTAGGAAAACCCATATAAAAACACCATCAAAACCCCTAGGATTAATTCACAACTACATTACAATTAAAATAAACCTATAGTATGTGGCCAATAGTTCCCCATACCATGTTGTTCTGCAACTAAAGCTAGGATGTTGTTATAGACATTTTTGGGCACTTCAACCCCAATCATAAATGTCCATAAACTGAAGGATCCTAAGTCCCTAAAAGTGTTGCTTCACTGCCTAAAGGAACAAGGTCAGCTGATT
>APFE030688727.1:83967-96174 GCA_000404065.3 Pinus taeda
AAAGTTCACCTATGACAAACATCCCCACTACGCCGGCTATTGTGGCAGTATCGCAAGTACAAGCGTCACCAGTTGTATGCCAACCTCAAGTTTTGCAGGTTAAAATACAACAATCTCTTGTACCTCCGACACAACCACAGTCACCAACTAGTGGAATGGCGCAGGTTCAAACGGGGAACACCAATCCCCATCTTGGTCAAACAGTCAGTACTAGACAACAGTCCATGGCTTCACAACCATGGCTGGTGCAATACCAACAACCGCAATTCTAGCAGGCTTACCAAGGATATGAGCAACAAGTCTTTGCAAGTAATGGGCAGCCGTATCAGCCATGTCATAATGGTTATGCCCATCAACATTACCAAAGTTACCAACATCAAATGCATTATGCTGGTATGCAAAGACCGACTGCTCAAACGATTCCGTCTTATCCTGGGTATGCTCAACCAAGCCTGAATAACTAGTTGCCTTTCATGGCAACTTTAGAGTTACCAGATCTAAGTTGACTAACGAACGATCCAATTGCCTACGCCCCTTGGTGGCCGACGATTCTGCATAAACTTCCATCAGATATTCCTAAATTTAATGGAAATCCGGGCGAAGACCCATCCAATCATGTGATGACCTTTCATCTACGGTGTTCATCAAACACTCTCAATGATTATTTGATTTGGCTTCGCCTCTTTCAGCGCACGTTAACTGGTCCAGCAGCAAAGTGGTATATCGAACTGCCTAGAGCTTCATTTGGTAACTTCAGTACCCTAGGCACCACAACCTTTTTAACCCATTTTCAGTTACCTATCAGGTACGAAACAGGAACTGAGCTGCTTACCAATTTCAAACAAAAGACAATCACTCACATATCCGATCATATTCATGAGTGGCGACGTCGTCGTAGAATGGTAAAAACATATGTTCCTAATCAGCTATTGGCTGAATGGTTTATTAAGTCACTGTTACCCGCTATTACAGAAGATGTGGCTGAGGGAGGAGTCATCACTGAAGAGCAAGTTATTTCTCGTGCACAATAACTAGACTTGATCCATACTCAGTCTGGCATGCTCTACGATAAAATCCCTGACGCTCCTAGACCAGATTTCTCCGTCCCTCCGCCTCCTATATCAAACAAAGACTCTCATGCCGATGATGGTGTGATAGGTACGACAAGCACTAAAACCGCGAAGGCTACATTGAAAAAGGCCCGCACGGTTTCGAGTCAAGATGCAAATGAGGAACTTCTAGCCTTGGAAGTAAATGTCGTGTCAATAGACAAAGGCAAAGAAAAAAAGCAGCCAGGAGGCAAGAAGAAAAAACAAGGGAAGAAGAAAAACCAGGGAGACTCGTCTCCTAGAAAATCTTCTGCGAACCCTTTTGGGAATGTGAAACCAAAAAATCCATGCAATATATGTGATGAGGATCACTGGACCAGAGAGTGTCCATATAAAGAAGAACTTAGAAAATTCTTCAAAAGTTCAAAAACCTCGGTTGTATTGACTGATCCATTTCCAAACCCAGGAACAAATCTGGTTGCTACCAAAAATGCTTCCCCGTCCCAAGTGCTAATGTTGTCAGTCTCGAAGCAACTGAATGATGCTCTAATAACGACAAGGAATAAAGATTACGGGAATCCACATATGTTGAATAACAAGGATAATGATCAACCTAATAGTTCAACAATGACTTCAACGGAAGTCGTGCCACCCATCATTCCTGAATTAACAATAAAACCGCCAAAGGGAGTAGTACACAAATCAACGTTTAATCCTCGTGCCCGAGCAGCACAACACTATAATATAGTGGAGGATTTAGCTCAATCGCCATTCGTGATGTCGAATCTTGAGGTACTGCAAAATTGCCCCTCGCAAAAGCAGGCTTTATTATCAGCAATAGGTGGGATTGACCTAATGGATTCCAATCTTGTATCCTTTAATCATAAAGGATAGGACCCTCAGTTACCAGCTCAACTAGCTTTCCTCATTCACGTGAAAGCCCTCAACAAAACTATTCATAGAACAATTATTGATGAGGGGGCATCCACATGTATCATGTCGATGAGTTGCTGGAAAACTCTAGGGTCTTCGTCCTTGTCGCGATCATCAATGACATTGAAAGCATTTGATGGATGAAAATACACCCTGTATGGGATACTAAGTAACTTGCAAATCGAACTGGGGGGCAAAACAGTAGAAATCGATGTTGGAGTCATCAATGGGAATCTTGATTACAACATCCTACTGGGAAGACCATGGATATATGCCATGGCAACTGTTGTGTCGACCTACTTTAGGAAAATTGCATTTCCTTCCCAAGGAGGAATTACAATCATTGACCAACAAACTTTTCTCCCCAACAGTTCGCAAGTTACGGGAAGCATTCCGATGATCCACGGAAGCCCTAGCATGCTTCATAATATCGGAGTAGGCCTACTAAAAGACCCTACGTTAATGGGAACTTTTACGCTACTGCCTCCTACGAATTTGAAGGAAGTGGCTAATGTAGGAACCTCCAATATGATATCTTCCATTCAAAAGATGTCAGAAAACGATGTTAAAATGGATCATTCACAAGTTTTGCCTCTAACCCCACTGGAAATATCATAGCAATCAATGTTCTCAGCATGGGAGGCAAACCCGCATCAACGGTCGTCGAGCGTTTGGATAGATAGGTCTAAGGAATATGGCACCCCTTCAGATCCTTGGTCACGAGTACACTCTACAGATGAAGGAATCATTCAATCGATGATGATTAATGGGGCACCATGGGAAGATTACCACCATCATTCCCATCTTCTAACTTGGAAAGAAGATAATTCCGGCGACCTACACCATCCTTCAGTATTTGACTTTCTGACGAATACTGTAAACATGATGGATTCCAAGAGAAACCTATCCAATATCGAAGAGACTACTGCCATAAATATCTCAACCAAAACAGATGTTGTAGAGAATATTCATGTTGGCAAATCTTGTTCTTCTTTCGAACTGGAAATATATACCTCTCTCTTTCACGAGTTTAGAGATGTCTTTGCTTGGTCATATGATGAAATTCCAGGTATCGACTCGAGCATAGTTGAACACGAAATTAAGATGTATCCAGATGTCAAACCAGTACAACAACGACTAAGGCAGGTGCACCCCGAGAAAGCCGTTTCCATCAAGGCAGAAGTTGAAAAACTCTTCCATGCTGGTTTCATTTACCCCGTTCCTCTAACCGATTGGGTATCGAATATTGTTCCTGTGATGAAAAAACAAGGAACGATTAGAGTGTGCGTCGATTACAGGGATGTAAATCAAGCTTTTCCAAAAGACAACTACCCTACACCCTTTATCGACCAGATAATTGATGAATGCGCCTGATGCGAAATCTTTTCATTTATGGATGGATTTTCTGGGTATAATCAAATAAATATCCGCCCACAGGACCAGTTAAAGACTGCATTTATTTGTCCGTGGGGCACATTCGCATATCGCAAGCTACCCTTTGGTTTGAAGAATGCAGGGGCAACTTTTTAGAGAGCAATGAACTATGCTTTCCATGACATAAAAAACATCGTTCAACCTTATCTCGATGGTCTCCCAGCCCATTCGCGAAAGCGGACCGATCATCCGTGCCATTTGAGAGCAATATTTCTACGATGTCGACAGTAGAAGATACGACTCAATCCGCACAAATGTGTGTTTTGTGTCAGTTCTGGTCGTTTACTTGGCTTTGTCGTCTCAAAGGATGGGATTCGTCTCGACCCTTGCAAGGTTTAGGAAATCATCGATTTGCCTCCACCTTCAAAATTGCTTCAGATTCAGAAACTCCAAGGGAAAGCAAATTTCCTCAGGAGGTTCATTCCAAATTACGCTGAACTAGCTAAAGGTTATACTCGTCTCTTGAAAAAGGAAGTACCCTTCGTTTGGGACAAGGACGCGCAAGCCTCCTTTCATGCTTTAAAGAAATCTCTAATACAAGCATCATTAATGTATGCTCATGATTATCAAAAAGACTTTAACCTATATCTGGCTGCAGAAAATACGACCATAGCAATGGTTTTAGTTCAAGAAGAAAATGGAATTGAACATCCTATATATTATTTAAGCCAAAACTTAAATGATACGGAAATGAAATACTCCTACGTTGAAAAGCTCGCCCTTGCGGCTGTTCAAACGATACAAATATTTCGATACTACGCCCTATTCATGAAAACTACCATTTTATCAGATTGCAACCCCATGACTTACATATTGTCGCGATAGTTACTGGGGGGAAAATATTCAAAATGGATAGCAATTCTACAAGAGTTTGATTTGGAATTCAAAAAATCCAAATCAAAGAAAGCCCTGGTATTCGTGGAGTTACTATGCGATCTCCCATCGTCGTCCAACGATGCAACATCCGAAGAAGCAATCATGGATGAAAATTTGTTTATGATATCTTCAAGAGATTTGTGGTACGGAGATATAATCATTTATCTCCAGACACAAACATACAGGTCTAATACCTCACGCTCCGAACAACGACGTATTCAACACCAAGCAAAAGACTATGTGATCATCGGTGATACTCTTTACCGTCGTGGTATCGATACAGTTCTGTGGAGGTGCCTCACCCTTGAGGAGGCCAAGAAAGTCCTGAATGACTGCCATTCAGGTGCGTGTGGGGGGCATCAATCCGGTTATGCTACGACGCAAAATTTTTTATGAGCAAGATACTTCTGGCCAACAATGTTCAAAGATTGCATAACCGCAGTTAGAAGTTATCATGCTTGCCAATTTGCGATAGTAAAACCAGAAGACCACCCGCACCGCTGCAACTAGTAGTAGATGTTGGGCCATTCGCCAAATGGGGCATAGATTACATGACATGTAACCCCACCTCGGCCGGAGGGCATGGGTACATAATAGTTGTGGTAGGCTATTTTACCAAATGGGCCGAGGCGATGCCTACATTAAACAACAGCGGCGAAACAACTGCCCTTTTCTTTTTCAATCACGTAGTGTCCAGATTCAGCGTTCCACAGGCCATAGTCATAGATCATGGATCACATTTTCGCAATCACATGATGGTTGAGTTGGCTGCCAAATTAGGATTGTCCCACGACAGCTCTACTCCGTACTATCCGCAAGCTAACGGACAAGTTGAGGCAATCAACAAAGTCCTAAAGCACATGCTACAAAGGATGATCGGAGTCCACAAACGGGATTGGCACCTAATCCTATACTCGGCCTTGTGGGCATATCAGACATCGGTAAGAAATGCAATCGGATTCACACCTTTTCAATTAGTGTACACTCTCGAAGCAATCTTACCAGTCCAATGTGAAATCTCGTCCCTCAAACTCGCAGTCGACCTTCTCCCTGGAACCTCAGAAGAAGAGGCTCGTTTCTTGGAACTAATCCATTTGGATGAAACCCATCATGATGCAGCTTCGGCTAACGAGGCTCATAAGAAGCGAGTCAAAGCACAGTTCAACAAGAATTTCAAACCTCACATCTTCTCAGAAGGTGACCTAGTTTTACTTTACGACTAGGAATCCAATAAATTGGGAGCAGGGAAATTAAAATCATTATGGATGGGTACCTATATTGTTAAATGAGTATTAGCAAAAGGAGCCTATGATTTGATTGACTATGATGGGATTCCATTGGCGCAACCTCGCAACGGGTTGTACCTCAAGCGTTACTATGCTTGATTTCGCATAGTAATCCTCGTGCTTTTGTTATATTTTTGTTTTCGCCAAGAGAATTTAATTTGTTTAAGTAATCCACTTTTTGCATTCGTTGCAAATTTCAAACCTATTGGAATCGTTCGTTGGATATGTCAACGGAGCAAGTCGTAGTTCGCGGAACTTGTCTTCTGTGGCATGGGCCATTTTCAATCCCAGTGGCGAGTTAGTATGTTTCAGAGGAGTGTGTATTGGTCGGTCTACGAACAATATCACTGAGTACAACACATTGATAGAACTCCTTTCTGATGCCATCACACATGGCATATGCCGACTTGTCGTCAGGCTAGACTCATTGCTCATCATTCTACAACTCACTGGCATCTATGCTGTACGAAATCCAGCTATCTATCACATGTTCCTAAGGGTCAAAATTTTGGAAAGACAGGTCGATTTAATCCAATATCAAAATATTTCCAGAAGTTTAAACACATTAACCGACTCATTGGCAAATTATGTGTTAGATAGACATTTGCGACATTTATAAAAGGAAGCATCAGATCAATATATGTAGCAGGATTATGTAACTTAACCAAAATTAAGCTCCGAAAATCAAAAATATATTTCATAACTGTTTATAGTCTGTACATAATGTTCTGTAACCAAGAAAAAATTGGTCAAATGACCCAAAAACTCAAAATGCTAGGGGGCACCCTAGTCTAAGGATGCTGGTGATAACAAGTCACCGCCTGTGCAATCATGCGTAAGAGCCTAGTCCATCGACTCGGCACTCCAGTAGGATGTCGCTGCAACCGCAGAGGCAGCTCATCGGTCCTCACATCCAAGATACCAAGGGTAAGGCCCTCAATCTGGTCCTGTAGTGCCGAAAGAGCCTCGACCACATCAAGGTCGCGAAGGATGGCCCTCCCAACAACCTCTCTTGCTGGAGCGGCCGCCGGGTCTCTGCGGCGTACTGTCGGTCGAACTGGTCCAACATCTACATGAGCACATGAGTTTTGATTAGTTTTGATCATAAGAATATAAGAACATTATAAAGAAAAATGAATAGAGATATGGTCAGAAGAATTACCCATGGCACCCCATTGCTCACCAACTGACAGCACCAAATCCGGATCACCTTGGAAATCCATACCAGCATATGGGAACCTGGCATAAACCATCCCTTGATGGTCAAACCACTTGAAGAAGGTCTCAAAAAAAGAAATATGGGGCAGACCAGCGTGCCGAGACATGAGATCGACCCATCTCTGCATTTGTGGTTCAGTTGGTGGAGGTAGGCCAAGTGAAATGTACTGCAGCTGCATCTGTGGGATTCTCTCCAAGGCAAAAGCGGTCAAAATAGAACCATAACCAAAGTTCTTGGATCTGTCGCTTTTCACCTTGGTCAATTTTTCTTTCATCACAGAAAGTACTGCATCACACCAATTGAACACCTTCGATTCAAGGCATTCCAAAGCATACTGCATGTAAGATTTGTTGGCTATATGAAGAGAAGAACTACCAGCCAGTCGAGCAAAAGTAAACAGAATGGTCCGCAAGGGCCGGTCAGTGACATCTCGGATATTGATCTTGCCATCCATACTCGGCTGATATCCCTCTCTACAATGCCGGCGAATGTACTCCCTCACGGACTCACCCCCATGGGCGGAGCCTGATAATGAAAGAGGGGCACCATGCCTCGATAAACCGGTCAGAAAATAGATGTCCACCACTGTCAAGGGGATCAATTTGCCCCTAATTTGGAATACCTGGTTGATAGGATCCCAGGCATTGAGGAAATATTGCAACAAACTAATTTGTTGCCTCATGCTAGAGATACGGAAAAACTTCAGCAGGCCACAGTTCCGTAATGCAGCTACTGTGCCCGGATCATGTAAAGCAACATTGTCCTCTTCTTCATGCTCACATTCTCGCCATGTAACAACCATTTTTCTCTAATGAATCTCTGAAAAACAAACAAGGGAAGAGTCAGGATCTTCATTATGTAAAAAACAGGCAAAAATTCATGAGGAAAATGTGCAAAAACTTTCCTCCCTGCGTCCATCGCACCCCAGCAAGTGTACTAGGAGTGATGCATACTGACTAGTCAGTGGAAAGATCAGTATGCATCGCACCTTTCGACTAAGGAAGGGTGTGATGGTCCTAGGGCGAGTTATTCAAACCCCAGGGGTTCAGCAAGACAAGGAAACAAGCTCAGAATCCAAAATTAAAGGCATGTAATCAAAGAGCACAAGTTTAGCTCTTACCTGGTCCAAATGGCATCGATAATTGTCCACAGAATCTCCTAGAATCTGCTGGTGAAAATCAGGGGGGAAAAGCACCTCCAGAGCTCCAACAAACCAAATTCAAATGAAATGGTAAAATGAGAGGTAAAAGTCACTTTTAATTACTAATGCACGTAATTCAAGTAAATATTAGTGTTTTTAACTCATTTATCAAGCATATGTTTTCCATTTTTAATCGGTTTGATGAGCAAATGAACAGGTAGTACAATCTTCGAAAGAACGAAATGTAAGGGTGAACAAAAACTCAATGACCATCATCGCACATGTTGTCGGCAGATTCAATCTTGTTAAAAATAACCCTCCACGACAGTTTTAGTGGCAATAGATCAAGCTCGTAAAAAAATAAATAGTCATGGCAAATGTTTCCCAACATTTAAGCTCGTTAAAAAATGAACGGAAATACCATTGTGAATGCCTTATTGCCAGCTTTTGAGCCTTGGCGGTTCTCGCCATCAACTCCACTCTGTTTTTAGCCGATCATTCACCCCATTGTTGTTTACCCTTTGAGGAACAACTGCGAGAGTGATTCCTGTTAGCCATCTTGTGACACTGCCATGATTGGAAAATTCCAAATCTTACCTGGAATCAGCTGCTACCCGAAACCATCACTCTTCCTCGAAAACGAGTCTTTTTTAAGCTCTTTTCACCTGACTCTAATATAATGAAAAGATTGTCGAGCGATTGGCCTCTCCAGCTCGTTAAAGGCATCGGAAGTGCTATCCCTCCTCTAGATTTTAATCTTTTTGGACCTGGGGGATTATTACACAAAAATATCGAGTGCTTGTCTTGTTCGGCTCGTTAAAACTATCGAAAATTCATCCCTTTTGTATTATTTTACGCTTTTTTGGACCTAAGGGATTATATAACGAAAAAGAAGCTTTGGAGTCTCCTTTCTGTTTCTTTCAGGCTCTCTAAAATTGAAAGAGACTGAGTTATCTTTGTCGTTGAACTCGTTAAAACCTAATAGCGACAAACTCATCCAAATGGACAAGAACAAGTTTCACTATGGCTAGACTCGCTAAAATATAGCGACAGGTTCGCTCGAAGTGCGGATTATAGAACAAGCATATGTTATCCTCCTCAAGCTTGACAAAAATAAAGAGGTATTGGTCAGCAATGACTGGGGAAAATTGGGAAGAAAACTTGAAGAAACTTTATTGGTAGCAAGTCACTCTTTAACATGAGACTTTCCTTTCGCATACATGCTTGGTTGGGTTGTTCCGTTCACTGGTCATCACCATTGGTCCGTCACACCATCCATCTTTGGGGTTAACGCTACCAATCCATCGTCAGTGTCACCAATATGTTCAAGAGAAGTCATTCAGAAAATTCACCTGTGTCTCACCCACTGCAATACATTCATGCTTCATTCCTTCATGACCGCCACCCTGAACCCTGTATCGTCATTTTGTTTTCACCTCCAAAATCATTTGCTTCGCTCTTTGTCGTTGATGTGGGATTCATTAATGCCCTCATGTGATGGGTCACTTCTTGTCGACATTAGGTCATTATCCAAGAAGTTGACTTAGGAACAACCCTTTCAATACTTTGAAGCTTGCATGCCTCAATGGCAAGTTTCTCACTTTCGGCGACAGGTTTACATCAATGGCCTTCGACCGAGAGATTTTGCGTGGTATTCGATGCGAAGTACTTTTTCACACCACGTGAATTGTACTGTAGTACCTTGAGGGTCATTGTCATTATTGGTGATTCCTCTCGCACCTGTTAACAACTTACATCATTGGCTGGTAATCAGACAATGTCTTTCCATGTTCGACTCGAGAACATTTTTCACATGGATCAGCTTGTACTCCGAGTGAAGATTGAACGAGTTTTGAAGACCCCAGATCTAGTTTCATCCATTTGAGCTGCGATATATTTAGGAATATAAAAACAACGAGTGTACATCATTGCTGAACAAATGATCATCCAAATCAAAGGATGATGTATCCATATCATCAGTCTGTCACACATGTTATCACAAAACCTTCACTGATGGCTGCTAATCAGTAAGACCTTATGTAACTGTTTCAGACCAGGCTTTTAGCTAGGGATTAGCCTCCCTAACCTGAGAGGGCTCTCTCAAAACAAACTACTGATTTATCTTTAGACACAAAGAGGGCTAACTCTTGAAATGAAAATTTAGTAAACATACTGGTTGGACAGACAGCATAACATTTCTTCCATTGGGCTCATGGAGTCAAACATCTTTTCAATAAACTATCAACTGCTCATTCATAAAAGCCAAGGCATGTAATGTTTAAACATTCAAGACATTTCTCAAATAACCATCAACTCGTAAGTACACACAGGAAGTCTGAGCACTAGGTGAATTCAGAGTGATTGTGTACCTAAAGAGCTGTAAAACATAAAGGACAAGAACCTCAACTTATAAGTATACACAGGAAGTCTGAGCACTAGGTGAATTCAGAGTGATTGCATACTTATAAAGCTGTAAAACTTACATGATAAGACAGAACCACAAACATCTTGAGCATTTTAACAAAATATGAATCTTGGGAAGAATAAACAGTCTTTCTATTACTGTAAAAAGCTTTATACACAGGCCAATATAACTCTGTTTTTGCATAAATATCCAACCTTGATTACATAGAGTTTTTCCTATATATAGGAAAACAAAACTAAACTACCTTGAGTCTCCTCCTCCAGCATGAGGGGAGCTCGAAAATCTATCATTAATTGCCTTATCTTATATCTAAACTAACTTATTAAATACAAAGGTATTGTGCTTTAAATACAAAGAGTCCTATTTCTATTGAAACTCTAATTCTATCTCCTCGTGTGCCTGATGCTTTCCTGGAATTTGAAACCTGTACCATTTCTGTAGTGGCCAAAATACATTGGAGAAACATTCACTGAACGGGCTGCCTTGGATTCTAACTGTGCAGATGACTCATTATTTGATGAAGATGTGTGCCCTGTTTTCATGGTCCCTGCCTTCCATCAGTGTTTATTTCCAAAAGAACATGCTTCAAGCTGTTTAATTCCTTTAATAACCACGCATAACACCATATGCCTTATGACCTGGATGCGTTGTGATCTTAACAGGTGTTCAACTTCAAAATTTCGGTAACCCTACCAGAACCCTAATAATTCGGTCATAAAGTAGCTTTAGGAAGACTTTAGCAAAAAACCAAAATATTTCACCTTTTTGCTCCAATACTTACACCTGTCATTCTTTGAATGCTTTGACAGCCTTGTATGGTTTCTTTCTTGCCCTCGAGGCATTCCCTTTCAAAATTTGCTGACCTCAGCATCAATTTCATTTTTTCTTACAAAACAGTTATCTACAGCAGTTTCGTAGCGCGCTACGAAACTGCTGTTCTTTTCAAAAAATTACAGTCTTCAATAAATTTATCAAATACTTTGTGACTGCTACAGCTTCGCTTTTGGCTTCCAAAATTCCTAATTTGTCTTCCTTTTGTATGTTGTGCTTACATGCCTCAAAGACCAATGAACTTAAGAAAAATAAAACAAAAACTTGGGGTAACATCTGACCTTAAACATTTGCAATTTTCATTTGGCAGCTAACTTGCCTAACTGAGATTTTAGTTTTGCAAGCTCTTTTTCCATGGCTGCAATTTCTGATACAGTTTTCTCCAAATTAGCCATTTCTTCCTCAGCTACCTCCCATTGTTCCTTTGAAGATGAGGTTTTGGTTTCTTTGACAATGGGAACTTTTTTATCCATATCTTTCTTTTTGACTTCCTTTGCTTTTTCTGCTTGCGGTATCTGCTTTTTAATTTCTTTGGCCTGTCCTCTGGTGTATGGTTTTCTTTTGATTTCCTCTGCCTTCTCTGCTTTAGGCAGTTGTCTAATTTCTTTTGTTGCAGGTACCTTCACAGCTATCTCATCCTTGTGCAATTTCTCAGCTACTTTGATTTGCCTCCTGGTCTTTCAAAAGTTTAGGCATGTGTTCCCAGCTGTTTAATGCTTCAAAATATAATGAGCATCACCATCTTTCCAGGTATGCTGGAAGCCTTGTTGAAAGGACAAGTGTACAAGCCAACCTCTACGTATGTATCTTCAGCCAAACCTTAACTGTAGGTAATAAAGTACCTTTATTAAAGTTCTAGCTTAAGACAAAATCTTTTACCTTTATAGAGAATGCACACTTGTCATCCTCTGAATAGCTAGGATAGCCTTAAGTGATATCCCTTATGTTTCTTAGGCGTTTCCTTCAAAAATCTGCTGACGTCACCATTAAACTGCTCATTTTCTTCATAAAAC
>APFE030688731.1:0-29341 GCA_000404065.3 Pinus taeda
AAAGGAGGTTTTATCATTTGTATCATCGAAGAATTGTTCATTTATGTAATGTAAAGGAGGTTTCCCCCTCGAAGAGGCGGAATTCTAAGGCGCTGATCTATCTTTTCTATCTTTTCTTGAGCTGGTTTCATAACAAACACATTCTTGTCGTGCTTTATTCCTATCTCTCTTAGGAATCACTGCATCCATAACATCTCTTTACAAGCTTCTGTTGTAGCTATGTACTCTGCTTCTGTTGTAGAGAGGGCTACTATTGTTTGTAGCCTTGACACCCAAGATATTGTTGCACCTGCAAATGTATACAAATAACCTGTAGTGGACTTTCTGGTATCCATATCTCGAGCCATATCCACATTTGTAAATCCTTCAAGCACGGTCTCATCATGACCAAAACATAAACAATAATGACTAGTACCCTTGAGATACCTCAAAATCCATTTTACTGCTTGCCAATATTGTTTACCAGGATTGGCAAGGAACCTACTCACTACTCCCACTGAATATGCAATGTCTAGTCGTGTGCATACCATGGCATACATCAAATTGCAAACTGCTAAAGCATAAAGAATATTACTCACCTCTTCTCTCTCCTTGTCATCACTAGGACATAATTTAGAACTCAGCTTGAAGTGGGCTGCAAGGGGTGTACCAATTGGCTTGGCATCCTTCATATTAAACCTATCAGGCAACCTTTTAATATATTTTTCTTGTAACAGCCACAACCTTTTGTTTTTCCTGTCTCGCATAATCCGCATGCCCAATATCTGTTGTGTTGATCCCAAATCCTTCATTGCAAATTTGCTACCCAAATATTTCTTCAACCTATTGACCTTATTCTTATCATGCCCAACAATCAACATGTCATCCACATATAACAATAATATGATATACTTTCCTTGATCATACCTCTTGATATAGACACAATGGTCAGCTTCCAACCTCTGAAAACCATGTTCCAACATGAATTAATCAACTTTATTGTACCATTGTCGAGGTGCCTATTTCAATCCATAGAGACTCTTCTTCAACCTACAAACAAGGCCTTCTTTTCCTTTTTCTATGAAGCCTTTTGGCTGGTCCATATAAATTTCTTCCTCCAATTCACCATAAATGAATGGAGTTTTTACATCTAACTGTTCACATTCTAGGTCTAAAGCAGCAACTAGACTCTAATGGATGACATTTTAACAACAGGTGAGAAAATTTCAGTGAAGTCAATACCTTATTTTTGGTCAAAACCTTTCACCACCAGCCTTGCTTTATACCTCTCCTTCTTTTCGTCACCTTCATACTTAATCTTGTAAACGCATTTGTTTTGTAGAGGCTTTCTATCTCTTGGGAGTTTTAACAACTCCCAAGTTTTATTTTCCTGCAAAGAGTTCATTTCTTCTTCCATTCTTTATTGTGCTCGACTTTACAAGCTTCTTGGAAACAATTAGGTTCACCTTCATCAGTCAACAAAATATAGTTTGAAGGAGGATACTTTTGTGAAGGCTTATGAGGACTAAAAGATCTGCGAATCAACTGTGGTGGTGCATTATCAAGTTGAATCTCTTGTAAAGGTTCCTGCAAGATTCCTTCTTCTTATTGTTCATCATTTTCCACTTGTTGTTCTTCTTGCTCCTGAATTTGTTGTTCATTTTCTTGTATTGGTGGTATGTTTTCCTGCTACTCTTCAAACCTGTCAATAACCTTCTTGACCCCCAACTCACCTAAAATCCTCTTGAACATTTCTGACTCATTAAATATAACATCCTTGCTTCTAATAATTTTATGTTTGACTGGATCCCATGGACGATAACCAAAATCTTCATCTGCATATCCTAAAAAAATGTATTTTATAGATTTATCATCTAGCTTAGTTCTATTTTCTTTTGGAATATGTACGAATGCTTCACATCCAAAGATTTTCAAGTGAGAATAATTCAAATTCTTACCAATCCAAACTTCTTCAAGGATACCGCCATCGAAGGTTTTAGTTGGAGATCTATTTATGAGGTAGCAAGCAGTCTTGACTGCTTCAGCCCAAAAATTCTTCTCCAAACCAGAATTGGACAACATACTTCACACCTTTTCCATAATGGTGCTATTCATCCTTTCTGTGACACCATTCTGTTTAGGAGTACCAGGCACAGTCTTCTCATGCTTTATGCCAAACCTGTTACAATATTCCTTAAATGCATTTGAGCAATATTCTCCACCATTATCTGTTCTTAAACACTTCAGGAATTTGTTAGTCTCTCTTTCAACAACAACATGGAATTTTTGAAATATTCCAAGCACTACACTTTTATTTTTCATAGGATATGCCCAAACCTTCCTAGATGCACCATCTATAAATGTTACAAAATATGATTCTCCTCCTAATGATTTGATGTTAGCAGGCCCAAACACATCTAAGCGTATCAATTCTAACACATTTTTCTTTCTGTCATGGCCACCTCTAAGGAATGAAACCCTTCTTTGTCTACCCTATATATAATGCTCACAAAGATCAATACTGTAGGATTTCAAACCTGGCAATAAATTTTTATCAACAAGGATTTTTAAGCCCTTCTCACTCATGTGACCCAAACTCTTATGCCACAGATCTGCTGAATTTCCTTCTTTTGTGACACCAGCCAAATCTAATTTTCCTATCAGTGTCTTCAATGTGTATAATGTTCCTGTCTTGGGTCCTTTGGCCACAACCAATGCACGTTTGATAATTTTCCAGCTTCCTTTTCCAAATCTTGTCGAATAGCCTTCATCATCCAGTTGTCCCATAGAGATTAAACTCATGCACATTTCCAGTACATGCCTGACCTATTTCAACAATATATCTTGTCCATCTTTCATCTTGATCTAGACATCTCCCACTCCAACAATACTGCAAAAATGATTATTCCACAAATGCACTCTACCATAATCACCAAGATTATATGAGACAAAACTATCTTTGCATGGGGTTACATGGTGAGATGCCCCAGAGTCAAGGATCCAATCAAAGCTACTGCTAGATGTATATACAAGTGCATCCTCTACTGAAACAGTAAACAACACATCACCATCTGTGGATACAACAGTAGTCTCACCTTCATTTGTGCTGGATGACTTGTGATTTATATTAGATGGTCTTTGATCCTTTTTTCCTTTCTTCCAAAATCGAAATTCTTTATTCATATGCCCGAGTTTGCCACAATGAAAGCAGATGATCCTTCCTGTCCTTGATTTTGATCGGTCTCTTGATCTTGATCACAGTTGCTGGCCTAGATCCATTCTCCTACCATGATTAGCTAGAGCTAGAGCCTCTCCTCCCTGGTTTTCCACAATTGACTTGCGTCGTAGCTCCTCATTCATTAAACTGTTGCTAGCATCATCAAACATCAGGGTCCCTATAGTTGTTGAAGTGCTCATAGCTACAATTAAATTTTCCCAGCTATCTGGCATAGAACACATTAGAAAAATAGCTCTAATTTCATCATCTAAAATGATTTTAACAGAGGCAAGCTGATTAGTAATAATATTTAATGCATTCAAGTGCTCAGCAACTGAAACACCCTACTTCATTTTGAGATTATAAAGCTTCTTCATCAAGAACACTTTGTTTGATGCCGCGTTCTTCTCATATAGATCATGGAGCTTCTTCCATAATCTTCCAGACGTCTTTTCTCTAGACACATTGAAATAAACATTCTTTGCTAAATATTGGCGGATTGTTGCAATCATCTTTCTATCTCACTTATTCCACTCTTCATTTGTCATCGATGAGGGTTTCTTTGTTGTGCCCTCAATCGGAAAATATTGATCCTTTAAAATCAATATATTCTCCATTTGTGATTTCCATAGGGAAAAATTAGCCCTTCTCAACTTCTCCATATCTGTAACTGTTGTCTCCATTTTCAATCAAATTCATGCCCCAAAACACAAAAACTCCAATTAAAAATAAAACTTTAATTATTACTCTTTAAAATTTAGTAATAATGGCCTTCCTCCTTTTAAAATACCATTTTCAAAATTCTTGCTCCCTTTTAAAATATACTTTTCAAAATTCTAACATATAATTATATATTTTCATAATAAATATAAAAACATATATAATGTTTTAACCTTTTCACATTTCACACATACATATGTTGGTTTGAGAAAAAACTTGACGTATAAGTGCAAGCTTGATGTAGAAAAAACTTATGAACACCACGTTGCAACTCCAATCTCCACGGATCTCCACTTTTCAAACTCCAGCAACATGTACGGATCTCCACAACCTTGTTTTTCTTGTATCAACTGTCTTTTAGTTCCAATGTTCCTCAGCTATTTCCTGGAAAGATCCTTCAACAACTTCAGGGGTAACAACCAACGTTTTAATGAACGCTACCAGAGTAAGGCGATGGAACTAAGCGGCTTGCACAGTGGATATTCGACCCTAGCTGTAATACCAATTGTTAGACCAGAGCATATATAACACACAGTGGATTTATACTCGGAGACCTAGACTACAATAGCAAGGAATAATTCACAGAGATAGACAAATGGAGAAACAACAAGATTACTCAGTCAGAAACAACGGAATATATAAAACAATCACTGGAGAACAAAAATCACTTAGCATTACATAACAGGCTTGGGCCTTGGCTTGCTTTCCTTAGCTAGAGAAATTACAAATTTATGGATGCAGAAGAAGGATCTAGAATCCTGTATGTGATTCAGATGGAGATCTGGAATGACCTAGAAACTAATGGCAGTGTTAAGATCTAGAAAGATCTAGAAACTAATGGCATTGTGGAGATTTAGAAAGATCTAGAAACTAATGGTGGTGTAGAAGGATCTAGAATCCTGGTGAATTTGGCTTCACACTTAACAACAATAAGTCTTGAATTTCCTATGTCTTACTGGTGCAAAGTTCGTTCTGTTATGCATTTCTTTTTTTTCTTTGCTCTTTTCTTCTTTGGCTTTCTACTCCCTATTCTGTTCTCTCCTTCGCTCTTGTGTTCACTTTTACAAAGAGAAGTTGAAGAAGTGCCCTACTCATAAGGGGTTCTTCTTAATGTAAGTTATAATTATATTTGAAACAACAACTATCTAAATTTTGATTGAGCAACTAATACTATGAAGTGTTAACCAATACTATGAAGTGTTAAAAATGTTGTGAGATTTATAATGCTAAATGTTTTTAATTTACATGCATAATGAAATGCTATTTAACCCATTTTTAATATGAGTAAATTTTAATGAGTAAACATGAAATTAGTTACAATACTCTATTATTTCTAAAATATAAAATTATTGAAAAAAAATGCTGTGAAATGTATAATTCTAAATGTTTTTAATTTACATGTATAATGCAATGCTACTTAACCCATTTTTATTAGAGTAAATTTTAATTAGTAAATATGAAACTAGTTACACTGCTCTATTATTTCTAAAATATAAAATTATTGAAAAAAATGTTATGAACTATATGTGTTAAATGTTTTTAATTTACATACATAATACAATGCTATTTAATCTATTTTTATTAGAAAAAAATTTTAATTAGTAAACATGAAATTAGTTACATTGCTTTATTATTTCTAAAATATAAAATGACTGAAAAATTCCATGAACCAAAAATAAAGATAAATAAATCTAGAGCTAGATTGTTATTCACAATCTTACTTTTACCACAAAGCAATTAAAAAAAAATAAAAAAACTATACTATTCATTTAAGAAAATATACTAATAAAACAATACAACCTTATAGTGATAAGAATAACAACATAGGGCAGAAAAAATTCCAAACATACACTTGTCAAGGCCTATGCTTCTCATCAAAATTCGTCCAAAAGTGTTTCTTCTCATTCTCAAAATTGGTCTAAGTGTTTCTTTCTCATTAAGATTTTCAAAAAGCCCATCAACGTTCAAAGCTTTTATTCCATAACTGTTTGGTGCATTTTCTTGGCTTCTTTAATGTAGTTATAATTTTTTAATTTCTCTTTTTAATATTTTTGGAGAATATTTTAATTACCATAATATTTTATAATAGGATGCAATTTAGTAAGTGATCTACATTATAATACTAATTATCAAATAATGATAATGAATAAAATAATAATTAATAATAACTAATAAAATATTTCATTAAAAAATTAAAAAAACAAAAGTAAATTTATATAAAATAAAATCAAAATTAGTAAAAGTAAATGATTAAAATAAGTAAAAGTAAACTATAGAAAAAATTATGACAAAGAAATAGAAATTGTATAATAAGATATAGATTTTGTGTATGAAGAATTTCTTTCTATTTTTGGAATAAGTTGTTTTGTTTAATGGATGAGAAGGAGGATGTGGGACATTTTTTTCTTGGGATAATTTTAGGATATGAGAGATTCATTAGTAGATGTAGTTGACTTAGGGCTCAAGGGTGATCAATTTTAGAAAGACATAGTGTAGTTAAATCTACAGCTAAGTGGAGAGTCGTCCCCAACATGGTTGCTAAGCACAATGGTTTTGAAATCACATGTGAGATACTTTTTTGTTTTACATGTAAGTTTCTTATGTCTTGTTGATTTCCTAACTTATATGCTAATTAGTTGAAATCTTTTTCTTGACACCTAATATTTGGGATTAGGTCAATCCATGTAATAAGGTAAATAGGAAAATAAATGGAATTGGAAGATGAAGAGACATTGGGAGATGAAACCAAATAGTTTCCCTCTTGTTAATTTTAAGCAAAAATTGTATGTTCTATGCTTTAGAGCAATTTTACTTCAATTTCTTTATTAGCCCAGTGTCACTATTCACATTAGCAATCAGATGAACATGATAGTAAAATGCAGATAGAACATAAACATAAACAATAGAAGACAAGCCAAGAAAGAGGACACAGAATGTGGCACCATCCAAGGACAAACCCCAATGTGGGGAAACCCTTGATCAAATCTTCTTTTAGTCATCAATAGTTCAGCAGAGAGAGATAGTACAATTTACAAATCTGATAATTTATAACAGTAGCAAAAGAGCCCTAACTAGAAAAGTCAACGTTGGTCAACATGGAAGATTTGACCCTCAGCAAATTAGTCAACTTCAGCCCCCAAACATTAAGATAAAATAGCCATCAAAACATTCAAATTCAGCCCAGTCAAATTCTGGTCAAACAAACCACCTGTGGTTAGCCATAGCTGCAGTCAATGCTAGTCAACACATGCTGGTTAATGCTTGGTCAATCGTCTAGAAATTCAGTCTCTTGAAATTTTGGCCTCCTGAAATTTCGCTCTCCCGAAATTTTGCCCTCGTGAAATTTTGGACGTGTAGATAGAGAGAGGCCCAGAAATTCGTACCCAATCAATGAGGAGAGAGATAGAGAAGTGTGAAGAAGAGTGTGTCCAAATGAGGCTAAGTTACCTTATATTTATATGCAACGTTGAGGATGAATAGATGTGACTGTTGGGCTTCTGAGCTTACCTAATATTTTTGGCCGACCTTGACAATTTGACCATAATCAAAATAAATTCATAACTTAATTTGTACATGTCAGAATTAGATGATATTTAGATCAATCCTACACCTCTCGGAGAAAGGAATCCAAGAAAAATACCAGTTGTCATAAATAAGATGACCCATATGGATTTGGCCCTTGATGCCAATTTTAACACTCCCTCTCAACTAGGGAGAATTCCATTTGTTAATCCATCTGCCAATTTGTACTATCTCTTCCATCAATGCACTGCTCTGCTAAACTATGAAGAAGAAGAAATGATCGAGAATGTATCATACCATTCTCTACTGAGCCAAAGTCAGTCCCAATCAAAGGAGGGTGTGTCATACCACTCTTATGAGCCCGAAGTTAGTTCCAATCAAAAGAGACTGTCTCATACCACTATTACTACCCAAAGTCAATTCTAACTGATCCTAGATCAATATTGGTCATCCTAGCATAGGGAGCACGGTAATACACGATGCGTCCATCGATAGTAATATGGTCCCTATCCTTATTTCCCTACTCATTGGATAGATAATAGGTGTTTCCCATGAGTCGTAGACTGCATGGGTAGGATGTCTCAGCAGGAGAAGGATGAACCACTCATCCTGCTTACACGTCGCCAAGGGGTACCGCGGGGGAAGGCTGAACCACTCACCCTATACACAACAAACCACTAGGGGAAGGATGAACCACTCACCCTATGGTTACTCATTTCTCCAAGAAGTACCCCAAGCCCTTCAGAGCTCCTAGAGCTCAATGTCCATCTCATATAAGACCCTCACAAGAGGGTCCCTCAACAACTCCAAGTCGTTCTCGAAAGGGAAAGAACTTGACCTTCCCTAGGGGCTTTGTCAGAATATCGACGACCTGCTCATCAATCCAATTGTGATGGAACCTTATTGATCCTCATTGTACCATATCTTAGATAAAGTGGTAGCTAATATCAATATGCTTGGAGCGATCATGAAACATGGGATTATCTAATAATTAGATCCAACACTGGTTGTCGCAGAGGATCACGATAGTATATAGGACATGTCCAAACATATCACGAAAGAGCTTCCTCAACTAGACAACTTCATAGGAGGCCATACTAGTAGCTATGTATTCTTCCTTAGTGATGCTCAAGGCAAACGATTTCTGCTTCCTGCTCATCCAGGATATCGAAGCAGAACCGAAAGAAAAAAAACATTCAAAAGTTCTCTTGTGATTCACCACACTTCCAGCCCAATCAACATTAGAATAACCATGCAGCCTCACATCTCCGATAATGTATCTCAGTCCATGAGCGATTGTGCCCCGAATATATCTCAAAAGATTCTTAGCACTAATCCAATGTATATGATGAGGCTTAACCATATATTGGCTCAATGTGTCAGCTACAAAACATATGTCTGGACTGGAGTTCACCAAGAACATCAGTGTTCCTATGAGTTGACGATACTCAGAAGCATTTCCAAATTCAGGTCCAACAACAATAGCACATAACTTCTTAAAGTTAAGTTCCATCGAAGTAGTTAGAGACTTGCAGTGCACCATCCCAAATGTTTCCAATATCTTCACAACATATTTTCCTTTGAGAGATGAAAATTTCACCTGGCTTTTGCAAGACCTCCAACCCTAGAAAATAGTGCATCAGTCCTAGGTCCTTAACCTCAAATTCAGAAGCTGAATCCCTCTTACATTTGTGAATGAGAGGTCCTGCACCTGTCAGAAAGAGGTTGTCCACACAAAGTACCAAAATGAGAGGTTTATCATTTTCAACCTTAAATTAAATGTTTGGACCGACTTCACTTCTAGTGAATCACAACTTCATCAGATAGTTATTGACCCTCTCATACTAAGATCAAGGTGCTTGCTTCAATCCATAGAGAGATTTCTTCAACCTGCATACATGAGATTCCTGATCATGAACCTCAAACCCCTCAGGTTGTTCCACATAAATTTCTACTTTGATTGAACCGTGAAAGAAAGTGGTCTTGACATCCATCTAATGTAGGTTTCATCCTTGCAAGGCAGAAAGGGCTATGATCGAGCGAATGGTGGTGTATCAGGCAACAGGTGAAAATATATCATCATAATCTACACCTTCCTTTTGAGATAAGCCTCGAGCAACAAAGCGAGCCTTGAACTTTTCTGCATTTCCATCAGCTCCATGCTTGGTTTTGTAGAGCCACTTAGAGGTGACAACTGATTTGTCCTGGTGTCTAGGGACCACACCCTAGATATCATTCTTCATAATTGACTCGTATTCTTCACTCATAGCATCCTTCCATACTTGATGCTTCACGACTTCTTGTTGGCCGGATAAATTGATCTTGCGGATAAGGCCGATCTCCCTAGCATCAAAAGATATCTAGCAACAAGCAGACAAGCAAATCTATCTTTCTCTAAACATATTATGATTCATTAATAAAAACTATAAAGGTGTTTATACCCTACCTTAAGTCCAACGCTAGTTTGTAGCAGCCATCCTTCAACTGTCCAAAAGCGTTTCCTTTTGAGAACCTACAAATACAAACAAGAAAAAATCAAATAACACCTGCATAGCTAATATCATAAATCATGTTCATTATGGTGATCAAAGAATCCATAAAATAAACCATAAAACATAGCTTATTGAGAAAAACAAACTTATTTGTATTAACTTTGAAGTAGAAGAACCTTACAACCTTTTCAGCCTTGATGTTGAACAAGCTCTTCCTAGGGTCCGAAATAGGAATCTCCGTTACTTTGACAAGCCTTACACTCTTCTAAATGAGATCAAAGAGGTATGTAATCTCTCCTCATAAAAGCTCAATTAGCAAGACTAAGTTCGAGCAGCATTTCACCTCAAAAATATTCATCTTTCAACCTCCCAAGTAGCCGGCCCAATGCTTCATTTTATAGTGCAGAGAAAGGAGGTTACATGTCCACCTATGAAGGGATAGAGTCCTCCTTCAAAGGGATAAGCTCCTCACATCAAGGGGTTAGCTCCTTAAGGTATGGGATGCATGAACCTTAAGGGAGCGAACTTGCCACCTCAAGATTCCTTCCATAAGCTTCTAGAAATGACTCAAAGTGAGTTTTTAAGAATAAACTTGCACCTTTTTTACTTTTACAGGGGTATGCATCCTTAACACAGAAACAAAGCGGTTAGGTGCTCAGGAGACATGACCTTTAGGTGCGGGACCACAAGGAATGCTAAGAGAAAGTGCGGAACTAGAGTTTTTGAGACTTTTGAGGGCTTTCTCTCATTTTCAAGGCTTGATATGAGGAACTGAGGCTTAAGACTTGCAAAGGAGGAAAGTATGAGTGGTAATGGACTCACACAGATTGCAGAATGTCAAGGTGAAAATTTTTTGTACAACATATTGCCCCCTAAAGTGCGAAGTCTATAATAGATGAAGATATACTTTGTCATCTATGAAGAGTGAAGTACTTTATCATTTCAAGGATCATCCTGTTGACACCCCAGTTAGTTGTCGGTAGCTTGCTATCTTGGATATGGGCACTTGTCCGGGAGGGGCCTCCCGCACAGGCCATCTTGTCTTTGGAAGCATTCGTGTCTGACCTTTGAAGGACTTCTATTTGGTGTCTACTTTGTGATGGTCTTGCTGCAAGTGATAATACATATGTGTGGATAATTTTACATCCATTCCATGTTTCAAATATTAGCACATGCCCATGAAATTTTGAAATCCTGCGAAAGGTGTTCATGAAAACCCAAAGGAAATTCTCCCTTGCATTTGTCTTTCTTTATGCATATTATTTTGTCAGCCAAATTGTAGAACATGATTTTGGCGGATGGATGGCTGCAAATTTTCTATCATTTCTAAATCAAATAATTTTTTTTTTGCTAAAAAAAAATAGACGGTTCATTTAATGGATCATTAACAAATTTAAAGGGATTATATGGGTCTGTTCTGTGAAGCTCAAGTAACCACCCTTTATAATCATGTTCATCTTTATAAGAAGTGAATCTCAAGAGACAATGCAGTGCCTCTGATAACACCACCGATAGGTTTGAAGAAATCCTTCCTCTGCATTTAATTACAATATGTTTTAGTGGCTTTAAAAGAAAAATTGACATGCCCAAATGTTCACCCAATAAATACAAGTTTAGAATGGCCCATAACAATCCACCTTAGCAATTCATTGAAAAACAAAATCAATGACCATGTAAGTGCACGTGATGTCATATTTTATGCTTTATTTTTCCTAAATGTGGTATCTTGGGTTTAAGACGAATGCGATTCATTTGAACGGTGGTATTGAGAAGTAGTAATGAACTAATTGATTGTCTTGAGACCTATCTAAAGCAAGATTTTCATGCTAGTAGTGCCTTGGCGAGAATTTGGATCATAAATTTAATTTTCGATACATTTAAACTAAAATATTTAGATGAATAATGATAAGCATTAGTATTTTTTAGTTAGTATGATAAGGTTCACTTGTTTTCATGTGAAATCATACACTAAAAAAATCATATTTATATTATAAATAAGTATGATTTTAATTGAATTTATTATATAGAAATTTGTTTTCTTTTAAACTATATAGATAAGAAAAATGCACTTTAATTTATACGTGAAATGGTTTTTTCATTGAGTCATACAATTTCAAGCAAGGTTGTGACTTTTTTTTTTATATAAAAATACATATTTAATGTAAAAATGGATTGGGCATCCTAAAAATTAAATTAAAATTAACCAATAAAATTACCATGAAAAAAATATTTTGTATATTAATTAAACTTTACCTATAATAAATAATTTAATTACTAATAGTAATTATGGTAACATATATTTAGATAGACTTCCCTAAATTAAATAATGAATAGAAAAACATACCTTGATTAAATGGTGATAATTTTTAATATTATATATGAGGAAGATTTTTTCATTTAATAAATTTGTTTTGATGTGAACACTGTTTTTTTTGCTTAGTTTAATTAATAGATGAAATGACTCTTTTAAAAATTGAATTTAAGTTATTTCGTTTATAGAATTGGAATGTTGAATTCATTTATGCATTGAAAATGTACTTTAAACAACAAAAAATCACATTCTTGCTTCAAAGGATATGGCCAATTAGACAATGCCCTAATTTTTTATTAAAATATGTATTTTTTAAAAATGAGGATTCCTATTTTTTTCTAAAATATTCATGAACAACAATTTTTGCATTGAGAAGTGATCTCCAATATGATGGAGATGTTGCTCCCTTCAACATTTTCACTTGATCAAAATAAAATAAAAATTATATTATATTAAACATATAAAATTAAATTGAATTAAAAGACAAAATTAATAAGCTCAGTATAATAGACATGTTGTAATTTCATGTATAATATTTGTCATAATCAAAATAAATAAATAAAAAACAAAAAGACAAAGTTAGTAATTATCTTTATAATTAGAATTATAATTACTGATTAAACCAACCTAGACCCATCTTAACTTTCATCTACCAAAAATCCAGAAGATCAAATCTGAGAGGCCTCTTCCCATATTTTTTGAAAGAAGGATAATTCAATTAAAAAAAACAATAATTATTTATTATTTTATTATATTTGTTTTAATTTAAACTTAATTTATAATTTTTTCTTTTTTAACTAGCATAGACCTATCTTAAAAACATATCTAAGTTGAGCTTAGAGGGATAGAATTTATTCATGTGCATACGTATTTTAGAGTGAAAAAAACAATGTGTAATTTTTCACTTTCTAAATTGTATTTTTGAATGTTCTAGATGTTGGAGCAAACAATGCGCAACGGAAATTTAAAAGGCATACACAACACATACAAAATCACAAAAATAACACAAAGATTTAACGTGGTTCACCCAACCAATCTGGGCTACATCCACCAAAACAGAGGCAACGACAATCTTATTATTCAACAGGAGATTACAACAATTTTAATTCCTAACACACTCTTTTCACTACACAATATCCTCTACGAGCTTATATTTTTATAGCTAGGAGTATAAAACTGAATCATAAATTCTCTCACAACAAATATAGAATGCAATAACTCCTCCTCAACAAAATGGAGCTAATATAGCAACAAATCCTATTGTTTTCACCTACATGAGATTTTTGCCAAATTTAATAAAACAGAAAATCTCAACAATCTCCACCTTGACAACAATTAGCCTGATACCCTGTTTCTTTATTATTTTATCTTTTCTGTAAGCCAAGAGAAGCCAGAGACCAACGTAGCTTCTCTAACAAAACTGGTTTTGTGAACATGTCTGCGCAATTTTCCTTTGTATGCACTTTTTCAAGAGAGACTCCCCTTTGAGTGATAACCTATCTCACAAAATGGTACTTGATAGGTATATGCTTTGATTTACTATGGTAGGCCGGATTCTTAGCCAAATGAATTGCACTTTGACTATCACAAAATAACTAGATGTTGTCTTGTAACCTACCAAACTCACCAAACAAATCTTTCAACCAAATCGCTTCTTTGCAAGCATGAGAAGCAGCTATGTATTATGCTTCAGTAGTGGATAAAGCAACAATGTTCTGTAGCTTTGAAATCCAGCTAATAGCTCCACCTGCAAGAGTAAATACATACCTTGATGTTGACCTTCTCTTATCCAAATCACTTGCAAAATCGGAATCAACATATCCGCAAACAAATTCACTACTCCTGTTATAAGTGATACAATAATCACTTGTGCCTCTCAAATACCGAAGCAACCATTTCACTGCTGACCAGTGTTCTTTTCCTGGATTTTCCATATACCTGCTGACAACCCCAACTGCATGTGAAATATCTGGTCGAGTACAAACCATCGCATACATTAAACAACCTACTACATTGGCATACAAAATTCGAGACATATATTCTTTTTCTTCATTTGTATTTGGACATAAACTAGAAGAAAGCTTAAAATGGGAAGCTAAAGGGACTGACATAGGCTTCACATTGTTCATACCAAACCTCAAGAGTATTTTCTCAATATACTTCTATTGTGATAGCCACAGCTTACCATTGCTCCCCATGCCCAAAATCTGTCTTGCTGCTCCTAGATCTTTCATATCAAATGTCCTTGCCATCTAAGCCTTTAACCTGTTGATCTCTATTATGCTTTTTCTTGCTAAAAGCATATCGTCAACATACAACACTAAGATAATGAACATTCCATTTCTTAATTGCTTAAAGTAAACACAATGATCATATTCACTTCTTACATAATTTTGACTCATCATGAAAGAATCAAATTTCTTGTACCATTGTCGAGGTGACTGCTTCAGACCATACAATGATTTCTTGAGCCTGTAGAAAAATTTCTTGTTGCGATTTTGAACAAACCCTTCCGGTTGTTCCATATAAATCTCCTCATCTAAATCTCCATGTAAAAAAGTAGTTTTAACATCTAGTTGTTGTAATTCTAAATCAAGTAAAGCGACTAACGCTAATACAATTCGAATTGAAACAATTTTTACAACTGGTGAAAATATCTCATGAAAATAAATGCCTGCTTTCTGAGAAAAACCTTTTGCGACCAGCCTTGCTTTGTACCTGTCCTCTGTATCATCAACACCCCTTTTCAATTTGTAAACCCATTTACATCCCACAACTTTTCTATCTTTAGGAAGTTCTACCAGATCCCATGTGTCATTCGTGTCTAATGCCATCATCTCGTCCTTCATAGCTTCTTTCCACTTTTCACTTTTAGAACCTTTTACAGCTTCCTGATAGCACAAAGGTTCATCATCGTTAGAGGTTAAAGCAACTGAAGTAACATAATCATCATACCTTTTAGGGGGACGTTTCATTCTTGTAGACCTCCTTAAATATGTTTCTGGTACTTCCACAATTTGTTGATTATTATCTGTAGGAACTTCTTCATGATCAGCATCTGAATCATGTTCATGATCTACATCTGAAACTTGTTCATGATCTGCATGTAAAACTTGTTCATTACTTGCATCTGAACCATGTTCATCTTGACTATCATCAGTATTTGAACTGGTTTCAAACTGAATGTGTTAAAGCTTAGATACATTATCCTGATTCAATTTATCATCTACATCTGAATTTTCAAGTGATGATTCTTGAAATTTAACATCTCTGTTAATGATGATCTTGTGAGTAGTAGGATCCCACAATCTGTATCCCTTAGTCCCATCACCATATCCAACAAAGATATATCTTTTTGAATTAGGATCTAATTTAGAACGGTGATGTTTCAAAACTAGAGCATATGCATCACAATCAAAAACTCTTAGTTTAGAATAATCACAAGGATGACCTTTCCATACCTCTGGAGGAATTTTGCATCCTATCGCGGTTGATGGTGATCGATTTACCAAATAACAAGCTATAGAAACCGCTTATGTCCACAATTCCTTCTGCAAATTGACGTTACTAAGCATACCTCTTGCTCTTTCTAAAAGAGTCCTCTTCATGCGTTCAGCAACTCCATTTTGCTGAGGAGTATATACAATGGTCTTATGTCTTTCGATCCCAACGTCCTTGCAATAATTTTCAAATTCCTTTGAAGTTAACTCACCACCATTGTCAGATCTTAAACATTTAATGGTTCTTCCAGTGATGTTTTCAACTAATGCTCTAAATTGTTTGAAAACTGTAAATACATCATAATTTTTCTTTAACATGTAGACCCACACTTTTTCTAGAGAAATCATCAATAAAAGATACAAAATATGACGATCCTCCATATGAGGTTGTAGGGAATGGACCCCAAACATCAGAATGGATATAATCAAGGATCCCTTTACTAGTATGTTTTCCAGTTTTAAACTTTTGCTTGCATTGTTTCCCAAACAGACAATGTTTGCAGAAATCTAACTTAACAAACTTTAAATTAGGAAGTAACTTACGATCAGATAAAAGCTTTAAACCTCTTTCGGTCATATGGCCCAACCTTTGATGCCATAAACGAATAGAATTACCGTCGTTTTCAGACACTGTAGAAACATGATCTGACTATGTTCTTCCTTCTAACTGAAAAAGATTTCCAACCTTCTTTTCCTTCATTACTAGTAAAATTCCTTTATAAACTTTCATTACTCCACCTTGAATAAAAGTTTTATATCCATTAGTGTCTATTACTCCTAGTGAAATGAGGTTTTTTCTTAATTCAGGTACATGTCTTACATCAGTTAGAATTTTATTTCTCCCATCAAACATTTTAAGTTGGATGCTTCCAATTCCCACAACGTTACATGTGACATCATTTCCCATGTAAACTACTGCATCACTGCTTGATTTATAAGTTGTGAACCATTATGTCTGAATACACATGTGATTTGATGCACCAGAATCTAACAGCCAATGTTGATCATGATTAGACAAATGAACTGACAACACTTCATCACTCATACCTGAAATGGATGTCGAACCTGTATCTGTCGTGTTTGCTTCTTTCTTCTCTATGGAAGAGTCTTCTTTGGATGTTTGCTGTCTCTTCCAATAGTCCTTCTTCAAATGTCCCGATTTGCCACAAAACCAACACTTTACCTTACTCTTCTTCCCTTACGATTTTGAACGCGAGACGTTGTGCTTACTGAAGCGTCTTTCTTTAGAATGACCTCTGACCATCATTGCTTCTAATGTAGAGGTTTCTGCATTTGACCTCTTCCTTGTATCTTCGGACAACAAAGCTCCAATAACATCATCAAATTCAAGGGTTTCTGATGAACTAAGTCTTATAGAAGTAACAAAATGATCCCATGACTCGGGCAACAAGCATAATAAAGTTATAGCTTTATCTTCTGATTCAAATTTTACTTCTATACTTTCTAATTGCACCAGAAGAGTATTAAAGGTATTCAAATGATCAGTAATAGATGTACCTTCCTTCATGCGCAAATTGTACAACTGTCGCTTCAGAAGAATCCTATTGGTTAAGGATTTGTCATCTACAACTTCTCAAGCTTTGTCCACAAACCAGCAGCAGTTTTCTCTGACACGATGTTAAATAAAACATCATCCGCCAAACACAACCGAATGCCACTCAATGCTCTTTCATCCAAGTCGCTCCATTCATCATCTATCATGGTGTAAGGCTGTTTTGCTTTTCCCAACAAAGTCTTCACCATGCCTTGTTGCACGAGTAGATCATACATCTTCACTTTCCAGATTTCAAAGTTGTTTTTGCCATTGAACTTCTCGATCTCAAAACGAGCACTTTGAGTTTTTGCCATGTTGTAACACAATCTCCAATTCCAATTTTTTAATAAATGAAGTTTTTATTTAAAAAATGCCTTTCCCTTATACTATAATGCCTTTACCTTATAATAAAATCCCTTTGCGTACAAATTACAGATTACAATTTAAAAAAAACAAAATTGCAGTTTTACCAAAGAGAAAAGGGCTTGGCGCTCCGAGATTGGTGTGCATAAACCTTGCGTTTCCGCGCCAATTGGGATTTCGGCGTACTAGCACGAGTATAACGCTCAAAACCATGCCAATGGGCGTGCCTGTTCCTAAATAAATCGTGCCAACCCTTCCTTTGGCTCAAAATTGGCACGACTGTTCCCGACAAAACCACGCCAATGACAAAGCTCCACCTTCTGCAGCAGACTTGGCGTCTTTGTCACATGTACCAGCTCCACAACATGCTCTGATACCAATTGTTGGAGCAAACAATGCTCAGCGGAAATTTAAAAGGCATACACAGCACATACAAAATCATAAAAATAACATAAAGATTTAGTGTGGTTCACCCAACCAATCTAGGCTACATCCACCAAAACAGAGGCATCGACAATCTTATTATTCAACAGGAGATTACAACAATTTTAATTCCTCACACACTCTTTTCACTACACAATATACTCTACGGGCTTATATTTTTATAGCTAGGAGTATAAAACTGAATCATAAATTCTCTCACAACAAATATAGGATGCAATAACCTCCTCAACAAAATGGAGCTAATATAGCAACAAATCCTATTGTTGTCACCTACATGAGATTTTTGCCAAATTTAATAAAACAGAAAATCTCAACACTAGAGATTATATAACATTTCATTGAGTCATTTTATCAACACACATTAAAATGTTTTTTTTTTGTTATTAATATATTTTTAAGTATCCATCAATATTAACTCATATTAAAATATTTTATTCATAACCCACATTGGATATTTTTGATTATATAAAACATTAAAAAAATATTTTTAACATGTCTTTTAGATATTATATAGATATTTATGAAGTTGAAACATTTTGAAATATTCAAGTGTTAAAATATTTTTGAAAAGTATAAAGTTTAAACATCTTACTTACATTTTTTTATATATGTAATTACTTTCCATGAAATTATATTAGGTCATATGTACAACTAATTATACATGCATAGGATATTCTTTTTTCTTTTTTATTATTGCGGCCATTACTCTTTTATTTAAAGAATATTTTATTTTTATTTTAAGAGGGACAAGTGTCAGCTCCAAGTTGAACAAGGACATACTTACACATCGCCATCACATTGGATTGCAGAATAAGCCCCTAATCTCAATAATGTTATATAATATAACTTAGTCAAATTATGCTTAATCCATATTTGAGTGTATTATAGATTCTATCTTGCTTTGTTTAAGTGCAAACAAGGATATACAAATCCTTTCTAATCTTAATTCCCCGTCATTTAAAAAAGTATATATTTCTTTTAATCCCAAACCTATTAAACATAGATAAGGATTAAAAATAAAGAATTCAAAGCATAAACAAAATTTTCACAAAACAAATTTGAAGTTGAATATGATATCTTTTTATTTAGTGTTATTAAGCTAAAAGTATTGCATTTTCATTTCAAATTAATCTTAAAATAATAAAGAATGAGTTGTTGATTAATATCTTTTTTGTCTATTTGTATCATCTCATGTACTTAGATGGCCCACATCTTGCTAAACATTTGAAAAATGCAGTAAAAGATGTGACACATTTAGATTAGAGCATTGTGCTACTATGACATATAATCTCTCCCTTTATCATTCTCAATATGCATCTAAGAAGAGATTATTTTGCACAGATATCAAATCACCCTTTTTCTTCGGCTTTAATGCATAATTCCCTCGAAACTTGAGACATTTTGTTATTTTTATTATCATTGGAGCAATGAAATTTAGAGACTTGTAAGTTGGGACATTGGTGTAACTAGATTTTGGAGTAAACAATCACTTGTAATAATATGTATATTTATCAATTAATAATTTGTTGCCAAATAAATTTCTTTGGTTGGTGGTTTGTTCTTGTGCTCTTTTAGAGTTTCATATATTTCTATTTTGTATCAAACTTTATATTAAATAATGTTAGAAATTATCTACTAATTTGCATAGAATTTAGTCTTGTTGGGAAGCTAATTATTATGGTGATATAATATAAATCAGTGTTTTTTAACAATAGTTTAAACATATGCAATGGATAGCCTTCAAGTACTTTACCTAGGAGTCTTTATTTTGTTTCAATGAGAAAAATAAACATGTTTCAAATGTTCAACATTTTTTCATGAAACCTCCACAATTGTTGTTGTCAAAGTATTATAATTTAAATATATTTAATTTTTAGTTGATATGTTCACAAGTTAGATTAAAGGGTATAGCCTCTAAATAATACTTCTAGATGAAAATTATTTTTCAAATTTCAATCAAATTATTTTGTGTAAAAAAAACTATTTAGATACTATATAGAGCCCTTCTATAGTGAATTTGTTATAATTTTATTCAATGTCACTTTATTACAGATTGGTTTTGTTGTTCTTTCCCCCACACACATATTGATTTTACTACATCTGGTGATAAATAGAAGGAAATACTTGATTAGAGCATGTGTTTACCACATTTAATACTTATAAGTGTTTGTTTGCTCTCTGAAAATGTAATAATGAAGGAGGAAATAATAAAATAATAATATAACATGATGTTAAGATATCTACAATATCCATTTATTATAAGTTTATCATTTTAATTTTTAAAATGTTCAAATACTATGCATTCAATCTTGTTCATATTACAATATATCCCATGATCCAAAACAATACTAAATATATAAGGTAAAATGTAGTTTATATTTAGAAAAATAACATAAATCATATTAATTAATCTACTTTTGAGTTTTTATTGGTAACATTCAATAGTTTTACTATGTTGATCATCTTATATGTCCCATAAAATCTCCTTAGTCATATCTCACATGTACAAATCTTATGGCATGACCACAAAATCTCCTTAGTTATATCTCACATATACAAATCTTATGGCATGACCGGGTTAAGGAAATTTGATTTTAGGTTCAAAAGATTTTAATTTGAGTGTTCCATGCAATTTCAAACCAAGATTAAAGATTTAATAAGGAATTTGTGTGTTATGGTCATTTTGTTTTTTAAACATAATTATGTTATTGAAAGGTAATTTTTTAATCAAATTTTTATTAGTGAATTGTTAATTTATTATGAGAACACCACTATTGAAGAGAAAATTTTTAAAGGAGTCTACTGAGGAAGGAATTCCCTGGAGTGCCCAAAAGTGGCTGGAATTGGCACAATTTTTTTTCAAAAAATCTTGTAGATGTTTGAATCATGTTTTTAATGGTGGAAATAGATTCAACACCTTCAAAAACTTTTAGAGCACCTAAAATTATAAAGTTTGACGATTTTTACTTAGATTTACAAAAAAATATAACTGAAATTTCCATATCTTTCAAGGCATAACAACATAATCCATAAACTACAACAATTTTAAACATAACACTTTAAACATAAAAACCTAAGACATTTAAAAAAATGACAAATAAAAAAATCTAAATTCCAACCTAAATACAAGTGTCTTAATTATTAATTATTAATATATCAATATATTACATCATTTACTTGCTCTCAAAATGTCTTAATTATTAATGTGCCAATATAACACATTCTCAAAATGTCTTAATTATTAATGTGACAATATAATACATCACTAGTAAATAAGTGCCATCAAATTCCAGGCCTGCTAAGGAAAATGGCTTTCAGCTTTTTGAAAAAGAGCAATAATAACGTTTGTGATAAAAAATGAAGGGTCAAAAATACTTTTTGTACCTTTCAAAACCCATCTCAAGAAACGATCTTTTAAAATACGGGCAAAATGCGAGTCAAATTCTAATCCCTTCGGTATACCCTCGCACTTTGATGGACTGGTGCGCACTTTGACGGTCCGTGGGAGGCGGTGGTTAGCAAGGCCGAAGCAGCTGAGCGGAAATCCCTCGAACTACGAGGAGAGGAGCTGCTAGAAACGCCATGACCATCTAATCCATGTCACATCCTTCTCCAAAATATCTAACAAGTAGACGACGCCCAATGTATTTACATTGTTAGTATATGCTTGGCAGTGGAGGAAAAGAGCGATGATAATATCTATATATATATCTGTTACAGAGCGTGTGTCTCTCAAACAACTCTACAATACACGATTCAAGACGGTTAACTCCCACACGACCAGCAACTGTAAGAAACCCGCAAAGAAAGGAGCAAATTCTTTCGTTAGCCGCCACCGTTCAACGCCTGACCAGTCTCGGTGACCGCGGACACGCCATCAACGATCCACGAAACGATTAAGAGAGCTGTAGGAAATTCATCGTTCAACAAATCCGGGTGACGGAAACCATTAAGAGAGTTGTAGGAAATTCATTATTCAACAAATGCGGGTGACGGAAACGATTAAGAAAGTTGCACGAAGCAAATAGACAAATTCATTGTTCAACCGCCAACCAATCTGTGTGACCGATTCACGTTCCAGAAGAACGCACAATGCCGATCATTTCGCGGTATAGTGCGCAACATTATTTTCCTTTTCTAATGAAATTTCTTAATAAGTTTTTTTTATCTGTGTTAGGAAAAATTTCGCAATGGCAGAGGAGAGGAGTTTGGTTGATAAAGGCAAATTTCTAGGCAGAGATTTAATAAAACACAGGATTCACTTAGTCCAAAACAGAGTAAAAACAAATGGTTGCAGTAAATCTACTAATGAAGTTTTAAGACCACATTATAACATAACATATTTTTTATTATAATATAAGACATATGAGAATACATTCTCATGATAAATGGAAATACAAAACTTATTGCTATTTACACTCCACCACAAATTGCTCGATTTTATCTTCAGATACTTTTACCATAAATAACTCTTTACAATCACATTTATCTAAACATATAAATTTGATATTAATATATACATAGAAAATATTGAATACACAACATGAGCAATTTTACATAATAAATAGTTTTCTAAACTTGGAAATATTGTGGAATGTGGACAATTAAGTATATCTATTTACCAAAATTTACTAAATACCTTAAACTCTCTCTAATTTGTTGTGGAATAGGTGTTGTGGAATAGTCAGCACTGTACTTCTACTCTGATTTCAGTTCTTTCGCGCAAAACAAAATCACAACCATACAATCATCGCAACAGTACAATCGTTGATGGGGCAACCATGACGTTTGTTTGTATATTTAAAGCAATAATTTAGATTGATATTTCCAGCATGCTGAGCAACATTGGGATTTTTTATTATGTAAAATATAAAATTAAATTTAAATTTAAAATTTTGAAATAATAAAAGTATGAAACATGATAAACTAATTTTTTATATTAAATTTAAACCAAATAAAAAAATAATAATCTATTCTGAAAATGGCCTCGTTTGCCGTGTGAATCGTGTGTTCGTTTCGATCTGAATTTAAAACATTCAATTCTCTACCGCGTGGTCGTTATTGATCGGCTCAACGAACAAAGTCATCGTTTCCCGGCGGCACCAGCGTCGAGAAGAATGTGTGTGTGTTTCCCTTATAAAATGTGCCTCCCAGAGAGCAAGACATCCCAAAAGGCACACAGACACAGGAGACATTCTTTCGTTTTTCAGTTCTCTTTTCTTAAGAACGTTTACCTTCCCAATCTCCATTGAACGAGACGACACCCTTTACAGTATGGTGATATTAAATTAGAAGGGGCTATGCCGTACATTAGAATCGCTGCTGGCTGGCCTTATTGAAACGGTTGGGCACCTCCGTTTGCTGAACATACAAAATAATGAACCTAATCCCATCTACGAGAAGTCCCTGAGCATCTTCAATAGAGGCGTTCAATTGGTGAAAATGTGCGAAAAACCAGCCCTCTTAATACTTTCCAGAGCCTCAGATATGCTTCTGAAATCCACCAGCTGGAAAAGGAAATCCGTGACTTCGTTCAATACCAGATAGCTGACCAATTATCTGTTGAGTTGGCCAATACCATAATGGAGTTCAAGAGTCTTCGCCATCTGTACGAGTTGGAGGCAGTGGATGAGAGAAATGTGAATGAAACAATTGTTCCCAGGCTCACAAATGATCCCGATGAGAATGCCATGATGTTACAACAAATGGGTCCACATGGTATGCTTGTTGGAGCTTTTGACGAAGCTTCTACTTCTAATTGTAGTGGCTCAGTGAAATCTGATTTTGTAGTGGGACTGGAGAAAAATATTTTTAATGTTAAGGGGATTCTACTCCAGAGAGAGGTGTCCGTAGTAGCGGTGCAAGGTATGGGGGGCGTTGGCAAAACAACTATGGCATTGTCCCTCTGCAATGATCAAGAAATTAAAGGTAATTGGGGATTTTAATTATTCAAACCATTTTCATTTCCTAAAAGGCTATCTTTTTCCACTTAATAAATTTATATTTCTGTTCAATTTATGGACTTTCCATCCTAACAAATTGATCTTTTATGTATGGCAGGTGCTTTTCAAAACAATATCATTTTCATCACGGTCTCACAATCCCCGAACCTGATGGAAATTCTACAGACCATGTGGGAGAAGATTGTTAGGAGGAAGAAACCTGATTTTCAGAATATCGAGGATGCACATAGACAGATGCAGCAGCACCTGCTCAGGCAAGGCAAGCGAACTCTTGTGGTGTTAGATGATGTCTGGTCTAAGGCAATTTTAGAGAAATTGTTATTTGAAGGTGACGGTTATAAGACCGTTGTCACAACCCGAGATCTTTCTATCATCCGCACAACAACCTCTACCAGGCTTTATGAATTGCCATTGCTGGATGATGCCGATGCTCTGCCTCTTTTTTGCTTTTGGGCTTTTGGACAGAAATCAATTCCAAGTAATGCGGACGAGAAGCTAGTCAAGCAGGTATGTCTCTTGCAGTACTGGAATGCTATTTATATGCAATATATTATTTTACTAGTTTGGTTCAATTTAGTGATTGTGACACAGTGTTCTCCTAAATGTCCCAAATTACAAGCAATTACTACAGTGGCATATCATATCAAGATATCATTATAGTTTCACATAATTCCATATTAATACTTACTCTGCCATTAACAATGGTATCGGTAATCCAGTGAACAAGATTCTAGCCATAGACTCAATTGTATATTCATCTTCATAAACAATTAAACAAAAACCTGTGAATAAACTTTAAGCTTATGAGGCAAAGTATTCATGCTTTCAACAACTTTTGTTTTTGGTATTTGATTGGTTTCCACCTATAGAATTTTCAATTAGTGTTGCTGATGTATGAATCACAGGTGCAAGCGGAATGTAAAGGCCTGCCACTTGCTCTGAAGGTGATCGGAAGCTCTTTGTATGGTCAGCGTCATCCAGCCTGGGAGGGTGCCAAGAACAAGCTCTTAAATGGGGAATCGGTATCAGATTATCACAAAGAAGGGCTTCTTAGATGCTTGGAGACCAGTATTGATGCCCTGGACGAGGAAGCACGGGAGTGCTTCTTAGACTTGGGGTCATTTCCAGAGGATAGAAAAATCTCAGTGGATGCATTATTGGATATTTGGGTTTATGTGCGAAAGATGGAGTGGCAAGATGCTTTTGTCATCTTGTTAGAGCTTGCAAGCAGAAATCTGTTGAATTTAACAAGCAATCTGAGGTAAGCGCCTTCATTTCTAATTGTTGTGTGCTCAAGCTCATTTAATCTTGGCTTCCTCTGTCTTATACATTGTGTTGTTGTCTTGGTAATTGGATGTAGTAGGAGCCAAGCAATCAATTATGGCAGTGCCTCTGAGCTGTACTTTTCTCAACATGATGTCATGCGGGATTTGGCCCTATATTTGGCATCCCGAGGCAGCATAGCTCGCAGGAAGAGGTTGCTTATGCCCAAAAAGGAGGAGAGTTTGCCAGCAAAATGGGAACTGCTCAAGGATCAAGCGTTTGATGCTCAAGTTGTTTCCATTCACACAGGTGGGTGATTTTAACAGCTTTGCTTGAAGTATACATAATTTTTTCTAAACATGGGAGTCAAAAGAATTGTCACATGCCAACCTTATCCTACACCAAATAGGCGTTTCACTCTGTGATCTGCAAGAAAAGATATGTAATGATATCTAGGTGTTGATCATTGATTCAAAAGTTCTTAGAAAAAATAAGCAATGATTTCATAGGGTTTTGCAATAACCTATAATATTCTAATCTAACTTTGCATCTGTGGTTCACCTCTGCAGGTGCAATGGAAGATGATCAGTGGTGTGAGATGAATTTTGGCGAGGCTGAGGCTTTGGTTTTACTCTTTTCTGCGAGCAAATACTTTGTTCCATCATTTTTGAGTTCCATGAGGAAATTGAAAGTCCTCATAGTGTTTAATTATGGGTACAAGAAAGCCACAGTGAACGGTCTACCAGCCTTATCTTCACTTACTCAGCTTAAGACTATTCACTGGGAGAAGTTGAATATGCCCCCACTTCAAGAGCACAGTAAAGTCTTGCAGAACTTGGAGAAGCTATCTTTGAGATTATGTGAAGGGCTTGGAAATATGTCCAGGTTCAACAGCTCTCAGTCAAGCCTAAAGCTTCCCATAATGCAAGATTTTAACTTGGACCATTGCTGTGATTTAGAGGAGTTACCCCCTGGTATCTGTGACATGTCATCAGTTGAGAAGTGGTCTATCACTAGCTGTCATCTTCTACAGAAGTTGCCTGATGACTTGGGGAAGCTCAGCTCTTTAAGAATGTTAAGCGTATCAGCATGTCTAGGTTTGAAAGAGCTTCCAGCATCTATTGGAAAACTTGGGAAGCTGGAATATCTGGACATTTCGCTATGTGAATGCCTAAAAGAACTTCCCGAAGAGATAGGACAACTTAAGAAACTCGAGGAGCTTGACATGAGAGAGTGCTCTCGATTGAGGAAGCTGCCTAAATCAGTTGGAAGGATGAGACATCTAAAGCATGTTATCTGTGATGAGAAGATTGGACAGCAATGGATGCGTTTCAAGAGCTCTGCTATTCCAGAGCTTAGAGTTGAAGTGGTAGAGGCACACTTCAGTCTGGATTGGCTGGATGCTTGATATCTTACCTACACAGCAAGGAGTTAAATCATAAACTGGTAAGAAACCAAGACATGGGTTTATGAATATGGGAAAGGTTATGGGTCTTCAAAAGTTATCAAGTTCCAGTTCAGCGGATCAAGATGACGATTTGACTTCTCTTAGAAGGGTTTTTTTATTTTTATTTTTAAATATCCGTTTATCTACCAATAATCTTGAAGTGAAGTCCATGAATGTAGATGTAAATGGCCACTTCTGTTCTCGTTCCAAACAAGGATCTTTGTAATGTTTTTCTTTATTTTATGATAATAAAAGACATGTTATTCATGTCCCATTTCCATTATTACCATCTCTAAAATCTAGTTATCCACATATTCTAAGGGTGTCTGTAAATTCCTTGGAGTCTATCACTGAGATATTAACAGTGTTGGTTAGATTGATTGCAGGTTTGATAAGTTCCTAATTGGCAATACATTTACAGTTCACAGTCTGAACTAAATTTGCTTATCTCTTCATTTTATACGCAAATCCCATATTTATGCATATTATTGGGATACCACTCGATTGTTATCACAAGATTTATTTATGTGTAATCGCATATACATTCGATTGGCATGCTACTAGACTGTTATCACAAGCTTTATGAACTTGAGAGTCATCTTTTTTCACTTCTTGGCTGTCTTCCCCACTACAAATTTGGCTGTGATATATGTATATATGTTTTTGTGTATTCTTGTTATCTGCGGGTTAGAGTGGGCATTTAATCTGCAAGTTTTATCTGTTTTAATAGGAATGTTTGAGTCTTGCAAAATTCTAAGAGTTATACAAAACTGAACATATTTAAAATTCTAAGAGAAATGTACTCTTTTGTGATTAAACAGATCCACAGGGATTATCACCACCCATTGAGAAAACTTAGTTGCAGCTTTTACTGTTCGATTTCAAGTTAGGTGTTGATGATTTTGCTTTAGGAAACGAGCTGTTGGAAGACCTTCCAAGTTACATTGGGAACTTCGGTTGATGCTGGGGCAAAATTCTGATCATTGAAGTCGAAGGCAATTAGCAATCCAGGATAGTTGGTCAAATACAATTATAAAAGGGATGAAACCAGATACGCTAAATGGTAAAGTTTTAGATTCATTTTATCTAAAATATAAAATGAAAAGGTTGGTCCAACTATTAAAGGGACGAAGCCGAAGAAACCAAATGGAAAAGTCTTAGATTCGCTTCATTTGAAATAAAATATGAAAACCCTGGCTGTGTTACTATCCAGTTGGTCGAGATAGCTAATACCAAAGCTAATGCATCCCTGTTATGATATGCACCAATAACAACAGCTAGCAGGGCTGTCAAAATCGAATTCAAACAGAGCACAAAGGTAAGAATTGGAATCACGCACATGCGATTTAAGATTACGGGAATTTCAAATTTACAGAACCAACACTTAACATTTCAGTTAAAACGATAGGTATATAAAATCACAAAGATATGCCTCAATCGGCTTAAACCACCACTGACAATAACTATGAATTTCTTCCCATACTAAAAAATAATGTCTTCTGGTCGTAGTGTCAATCAGGCTTATAATGATTCAAGAAGAAAACAAAACAATAAGTCTGGAATTGTCTTACTGGTGCAAATTCTTCTTTGATGCGTTTCTTTTTTTTCTTTGCGCTTTTCTCTTTTGGCTTTCTGCTCCCCGTTCTGTTCTCTCCTTCACTTTTGTGTTCACTTTTCTCCCTGTTCTCTTCTCTCCTTCACTCTTCTGTTTACTTTTACAAAGAGATGTTGAAGAACTCACTCTTCTGTTTACTTTTACAAAGAGATGTTGAAGAACTGCCCTGCTTATAAGGGCTTCTCTTTAATGTCAAGTCTGAATTATATTGGAAACAGGAAACCTATCCAGATTCTGGTTAAGCAACTAATACTATGAAGTGTTAAAAATGTTGTGAGATGCATAATATTAAATGTTTATAATTTAAATGAAATCTTCGGATTAAGCAACTAATACTATGAAGTGTGTTAAAAATGTTTTGAGATACATAATATTAAATGTTTATAATTTAAATGAAGTGTTAAAAATGTTGTGAGATGCATAATATTAAATGTTTATAATTTAAATGAAATCTTATTTAGCTTATTCTAGTAAATTTTAATTAGTAAAAGTGAAATTAGTTATATTCTATTTTTTCAAAAAAAAAAAAAAAATAAATAAAACTAGGTCAAGATTTAAATTACTATTCACCATCTTACTTTTACCACAAAGAAATTTTATCAACTGAAAAACAATGACCATTCATTTAAGAAAATATTAGAAAATATACCAATAAAACAATGCAGACTTGTAGCGATAATAACAACATATGGCAGAAATAATTCCAAACGTACACTTTTAAGGCCTATGCTTCTCCTCTAAATTGGTCTAAGTGTTCCTTATTAAAATTTGTGTTCCTTCTCATTAAAATTTTCCTTTATTCCATACTTGTTTGATGCATTTTTAAGTGTTTCTTCTCATTCAAATTTTCCTTTCTTCCATAATGGTTTGCTGCATTTTCTTGTCTTCCTTACTGTAGTTATAATTTTCAATTTCTCTTTTTAATATTTTTCCAAAAATATTTTAATTAC
>APFE030688744.1:33648-55109 GCA_000404065.3 Pinus taeda
TCTCTAATATTGTTTGGAATCACACGAGGATTTGGTTTTTTTTTATTCTAATAAAGAAAGAGTGTAATTTACTTGAGTCAAGGCTTTTTTAGTGGATGGACTATTTTTAAGGTTAAACTAATTTTTCAATAAAAATCAAATAGAGAATTAAATCAATAAAATATTTTATTATAATTATAAATTTCTTTTTCATGGTTCTCCAAATTCTTGGAACCTCACATGAGATTTGGTTTATTTGGATTCTAATAAATAAAGAGTGTAATTTACTTAGGTAAGGCTCTTCTTTTGAGTGGATGGATTAATTTTAAGGTTGACATAATTTTCCAATAGAAATCAAGTAGAGAATTAAATCTATGAAATATAAAAATATTTTAAATTAAAATACCATGCATATGATTTAGGGTTTATTTTAATGTGAAAAATATTTTAGGTTTTAATTCGTCATAATCACATTACTCTGAGACTATTATAATTCCAATAAAAATGTTTTGGAACTAATAAGTTTATGTAACATTTTTATTCGTTAAATTGTAAGTGTATATTCTAGCTATTGTTATAAGCTTCCATTGTTCCTATAAATGGATTGATATACAATATTTTTCCTCAAGTATTGAAATATTTTCTTTCTTCTTCAATTTTCTTGATGTCTTTCGTAGAAGGTTTTTCCATCTTGCAATATGATTAGTGGGGTTTTTTTTACACTCTTACATTGTATGAGACAATGACCACAAGCTCCTTCTTGTACTAACTTTTTTTTATACCTTGTTTTTTCTGTGGTTTCTCTTGATTAGGCCTACAAATTCTTGCAAGTTGTTGGGTGGGTAGTTACATCCTATTTCTTGTTTTAATGACATTCAACCCGTCCAAATAGATTTAAAAGTCCTCTTATATATCCATCGGTTATCTCAATTTTTCTTAAATAGATTTGTGAGATTTCTTCCTCCCATAGAATCCTTAAAATGATCAAACCTTTTCCTCCCTTAGAATCCTCTGTAATAATTTAGCTTCTACCATTTGGGTTTTTGCTGCGAGGCTAGTTTATCAAAGTGGGTGGTGGTATTAAGACTACTTTTCATTTGGGTTCCTAAATTTTTGTATCTCAATCCTATTTTCTAATTCGGGTTTGCAATTTTTTGTAAGTTTGTCCTCTTCTTTGATTTGGCTCCTTAGATTTCCTCCTTGTAGATATTGGTTTTGGTGTTTTTTAAGCCATATAAACCCAAAATGCCGAGGATGGGGTGATCTTGCATTAATGGAATCTACGAAGTAGGCTCAAGCAACAATATCATAGCAAATCTTAATTCGTTTGCATGTTGGAAGTTTTTGAATGGTTTTTTTGTGTCAAATTTGAGCTTGTGGGCTTATATTTTTTTTAAGAATTTTAATAGATGAGTTTCATATCATTCGCCAGTTAAGTCCTATTCTCATCCCTATTCATCCTCGTTGCGTGACACCAAGACATAGATTCAAGGCTTGCTACAAATTTCTCATTTATCCAAAGAATTGGTAAGAGTTTACCAAGATTTGTTAATTTTTTTTAATTTTCCCAAGCGAGAAAATAAATTTGAACTGCAAAGCCTTTTTGGAAAAAAATTTATTAGAAAAAATAAATTTTTGATAGGTAAAAGATATTTTTTTTTCTTTTGGAGCTAAATATTTAGGCAACTTTTTTAGCAACTTTTTTCTTGGCAGAGTAATACTGTGTAATTGTTGTAAAAAAAGGGGGTTTTGATATTATGGCAGAGTTAAGGATGATAGATCTTGTCACTCTATATAATTATCATACATGGAAAAGGAAAATGAAACTACTATTATAATCCAAGGGACTATGACAAATGTTAAGTGAAAAACAACCAAATTTTACAAAAGAAATCTAAATTTTTGCTTATAGGAATAAGAAAGATGAAGCCATGGGGTTGATGGGGTTGCATGTTTTAGATGAATTCCTTTTTAATCTTGAAGAATGTACCACTCCAAAACAAAGTTGGGATAATTTGGCCTTTCTATTTGGAAATATCAATGAATTTCACACTTTAAAATTGGAAACTAGATTATCAACAACGGTACCTAATAAACATGCCACTATTGAGAATTATGCTGGCCAATTCAAGTCATTTTTGTGTCAATTAAAATCATGTGGCATGGATAGAAAGGAAGAAAAATGTATTGTTTTATATTTCCAAACTAAAGGGTCATTTTCAGGTTCCTCATCTACCTTCTATGCAACAACAGACGGCCTTGGTGACTCATTCAAAATACCCAGATTTGAGACATTTTGTGGTCATCTCATGTGAAAACAATCTAAGCTCAAGCAACTAGATGTTCTCTCTAGCTCTTCAAATCCGACTTTGGAAGCTCATAACACCAAAGGTTAGCATAAATCCCAATCTCAACAAAAGAAAAAATCTAGTCAAGATGGTGAGTTTTCCTCCAAGCCTCAGCGGAATACTAATTCTTCACCTCCAGCTTCTAAGAACAATGCATCCTCCTTCAAGACAAAGAATTAAAAACAAGAAGAAAAAGAGGACAAAAAAAGATGAAACATGTACCTTTTGTGGAAAATATGGGAATATTGAAGCAAAATATTGGTAAAGTCGCAAGTTTAGATTATGCCATGAAGAAGCACAATATCTCAACAAGAAGAAGGACATGATTTATTGGCCCTAGCCCGAGATAGATCTAATATAAATCATTGGATACTTGATTAAAAGACATCACATCATATGACTCCTTGTCAATATTTTCTTCCTTATACATCACCTAGCAACATTTCTCAAATTATAGTTAGGGAGTCTACTCCACTCAAGGTTTCAAGGTTAGGTATTGTGTGGTTGACTAATGAATTGATTAACAATGTGTTCCTAGTCCATGAGATCTCTACAAATTTATTATTAGAGAAATGCATGATCTAGTAGTTGTTGTTTGTATTAGACAAGTTGATCATGCCTCTATATTATATAAGTTTGAAGATTTTAGCCTTCCCCAACTTCTTCTTTTATAGATCAAATTGATTCCTTGAGTAATATTTGACATGAAAAATTTGGCCATCTAATTTATAAATATTTGTAACGAATGTTCACTGAAAATTTAATTTTAGGTGTTCTAAAAGTTTCTTGTATCGTCGGGGTGTGTTCAGGTTGCATTGTTGGAAAAAACCAATAAGATAAATTTCAAAAATGGAAAAGGGAAACAATACCTGTTGAAATTTTTCATAGTTATTTAATGACCTTTTCAATTCCTCCTTTTTTAGGGGTCAAGCACACACTAGCCTTTACTAATAATTTTTCATGGCACATTTGGGTGTACTACCTCAACTACAAGATTTAAGTCTTTAAAACCTTCAAGAAATTTAGAGATTTTGTTGAGAAATAATCATCAAGCTCCATCATGAAGCTATGCACTAATAATGGGTGGGAATATGTCTATAAGGAATTTCAAGAATTCTATACAGAACATGGCATTCATCATCAACAATATATTCCCTACACTTCTCCTCAAAATGTGTTGCTAAAGGGAAGAACCGAGCACTCAAAGAGATGGCGATGAAAACTATTTCTAGGGTCCTCCATTTTTGGGTTTTAATTTTTTTCGATTATTAACTTGTGGGTTATCGCTCATAAACTCAACTCATCATCTCCTTTTTCCATTGGCATGTTAATAATTACAACAATGTTGTAGTGGAGATTCAACAAAAGTAAGCGAAGGCTGCAAGGCTTTCGAGCTCCACGTGAACCAACACACATGTTGCATTTTCAAAAGGATGCAACGAATCTCCTCATGCTGGCTATTTTTCATGACTCATGCCTGTGGGTGTTTCACTCTTAGCCTACATCATTTCTCATATATCTAATTAAATAAGTTGGGCTAACAAAAAATATAATCTATTATAGGAGTTTAATTCCTATAACTAAAGCACATCTATCATAACAAGAATTGGGCACTATTATAAGAGTTTAGCATACCAATTCTCAACAATGTCGATCTAGACATATATTCATGTATCAAGACACAATTAACATACAGATATTCCATATTTTATTATATATCATCATGAGAGTTTGGGCGAGAGTGTGATGGCGTGCAAAGGTTTCAAACCCTCATTGTTCTCTAGTATTCAAAGGGAAATTTTGAGCTTCAGACTTTGACACCTCACACAATTGGCCAGATTTTGTCAGCAAGTGGGTCTGAACCAGCACTAGAAGCTAGGGAATTGAAGCAAGGAATGCGTATAACATTTTTCTTTCAGGCAGCGGACGCTTGGCATGCAATCCTTATAGTCTTGCATGATTTATTTTTCAAATACAGTTATTCCTTTGTGGGCGATCAACAAAACGCTCTTAGGTTGAAAATAGGAAATTTTCTTTCCTATACTCTATCAAAAGGCTGCCATGTTGAAAAAATGGCTTTCGTGGGAGCTAGGGTTCCGGCTACAGCCATCGCAGGCGAGGCTGCGGTAGCTTAGACCTGGCCCAAGGCCAAAGGAAAGGGGGGAAATAGTCCAGTGAGAGTTAGGGCTTTGATTGCTGTCAACACTGGAGTAGATTTTACAGTCCAGAACAGGCCCAATGCCAAAGGGAAAGAGGGACACAATCCTGCGGTAACAAGGGCTTCGATTACAGTCATCGATGGTGTAGATTTGGTGGTGATCTTATAGCAGCATGCCAATAAAGAAACCATGCAGAGGAACTGGAAACAAGGTCTGGAGCAAACAAAATCGATGGTGAAAGTGATGAAAGTCTTGAATCCAGGGCAATAAGACCACAGATTCTGGCGCGACTCCATTAGTTCCAAACAAGCGATTTGGGTAACTTTGGGCCCTCAGCGATCTCCATTCAGGATTTTTCCCAACAGAGCATTGGGAGCAGCTTAGTTGGGACTAGATCTTGCACCTTCAGCAATTTCTCAGTGTTCCTGGAAGGAAATCTCTGGGAATATAAAGATGTGCGACGAATCTATTGTGGACAGGCAGAATTACTCTCAGATAGAACTAGAACCTGAATTGTTGGTAAAACCTCTTCCCTTCCAAGTTTTTATTAAAGCCCCTTCTGGGAGGACACATCTCGCTTGGGTACAAGTAACCAAATCAGTACAGCTTCTGAAAAACAGTATCCTCCAACATACTAGATATCCTACAGGATCACAAGTTTTGATCTTTGGAGGCAGAGTACTCCAAGACTACAAAGCTCTTATAGATTACAAAATCTTATCTGAGTCTACCATCACTCTCAACCTGAGACTGAGGGGAGGCGTGGCAGACCATCGCAAAACAAATCACTCTCAACCTGAGACTGAGGGGAGGCGTGGCAGACCATCGCAAAACAAATCCTTTAGGCAGTGGCATAGGAAGCAACACAACAAAGATCCCAGAAACACATCAAAAGCAAAAAAGTGCAAGGTTATCCTTCAAAGACATTCTTGAAGGAAATAAACTAGATACAACATCAACAAAACAAGTTGGCACAACACCCACCCCATACATTACGGAACAACTGGGTTACGCCCCAAAATTAAATATGGACCTATTCCTTTGGGTCTTAGTGTAATGTGCTTCATAAACTTGCATGGTGCCCACCCCCCACACACACACACATAGCCTCAGGTCTATAAATTAGGAGACCCACTGAACTTTTCTTTACAAAGGGAAGGAGCCATCGAGAATCTCACATAGAATAGTGTCACAGAGAAACTTACATACCATACAGAGAATCTTTCATACCATATGAGAAAAATGCCACAAAGAATCTCATATGAACCATAGAAAATACATCCACAGAGACGCTCACATGAATAGAGAATAGTGCCACATATAAGCTCATATGAAGAACATGGATACTTGTTGCAAAACTCACATTTGATGATGCCACAAAACTTGAACTAGTAATGCCACATAACTCACATTTTTCAAAGAGAAATTTGCCACAAAACTTACATATTTACACAGTAACTAGATTCTACACGACTTGCATAAGCGGTGCCACATAACTCACATAAATGTGCCACCGAGGTGCCAAAAGGTTCTAGACAAGCATTCTTGTCTTATAGATAAGTGTCTTAGATCAGAGGAATGAGGGAGGTCATATATGTTCATGAAGGAGGAGGCTTAGGCTTGAAAAATACCACAAACCTTTAGGTATTACTGAATTTCAGCCTCTTAATAAACTTTAGAATCTTGGTCCAAAAACAATAGTGTACCACAGGAATTTGGCCATTCATTAGAGAAAATTCAAAGTCCCTTTTCATGTCTACTCTTTAACTGTTTTCTCTAAAACCATGTTGATTTTACTAGGAGGAACAAATTAAAAATAATTTCCTTCAACAATAACTAACTCCAAGGATTAGGTAGCATCAATTGCATATATATAACATCTAATATCGTTAACAAGTTATACATAAGAAAATTTCAAACATTGAACATGACAGAGCAATAAAAATAACTATGAGACAATGAGAGAAGAGACAAAAAAATTAGGCCCGTGGCTAGGGAAAAACCCACAAGGGGAAAACCCATAAATCTTTCCTTATGAGAGTGATAGTTCGACATTCATCAATTCATTAAAAATAACAACATCAAGATAATAACAAACCAATAACCAATAACAAGATCAAGTGTCAAACCCTCCTTTTCCTTCTAATTTTTGGACCCTTTCTACTGCTTCTAACTTCATTGTATTATAGATAACCAAGACAAAAGTAAATGTTTGAATGAGGATAAGTGATATCCTATATATATTTTTCAAAGAGGGTCAAAAGGATGCCTCCAAAGGGGCCTAGCTGACATGAACAATAGGAGGCCAACTTGAGTAGTTTAGGAGGCATTAAATATTAATTTAAATTTTCTATTTCTTCTTAAGATGAAAATATAAACCATGGCTACTCAAATTCCAACAAGAGTTCCTTTATGTATGGATATCTACATGAGGATATTTACATGGAGTATCCCCCTTGTTTTGTGTAGGATCCTTCACTTGTTTGCAATATTTATTGTTCCTTTCATGGTCTCAAACAAGCTCCTAGACGTTGGTATGAGAAGATGTGTTATGCAACCATCTCAAAAAATAAAATAAAAGATATATCAGATACTTAAAAACTAGCCTCTTCGAGGGGGGAAACTTTCTTTACATTGTATAAATGAGCAATTATTGGATGATTGTTTAGTCAATTTAATGCTCTTAAATTGTCAGCATAAATTATCAACTAGGGCAGGTAAACTGATGAAGCACAAGTGCGTTGTATGTGCTAGAAGTTATTTTATGTCTTTAAGATGTTTATGTTATTGTTAAAGTCTAAATTGAGAATTAATATGGAGATGGTGGTATTGTATATATTAGAGTATTGTTCCTAAAATCTTCTAGCTGGTTATTCTAAAATTAATCTTAATGGAATCATTTTTTGTGGATGGTTGAAGAGTGATCCTAAATTCTACTTTGTTAGAATGTTTTTTATTTTATTTTGAATTTTATGCTACATCCAAACTAGACTAACTAAGAAAGCATGTGTAAAATATATCTACTTTATCGAATTGGGAATGAATAATGCTTGAATTTAGTTGCCAAGAAAAGGACTATCACTCTTTAACTTATTGCAGCTTCACTCAAACAAGAACTTAAATTTATAAGCCATAACACAACCAACCTATGAAATGAGATAACTAAATGATACTAGGTAGAAATCAAATGAGATTATCAAACTATGCTAGGTAGAAATCAAATGAAATAACTAAATTATCCTAGGTAGAAAGCAAATGAAATTGTCGATGCAGATATCAATTCAATCGTGGACTTCATTGGGATGCATCCTAAAACTTAAAACAGAGCATCCATTATTTAATTCTAAGAAATAAAAGGAAATCTAATTGTAATGGATCAAAGACTTGAACTGGATGCAAGGGCCCTCCACGAGATAGTCAGGCACTTCAATCAACACAACATGGGAAGCATAAACCGAATTCTATTAATCGAAAATAGTTTTATTAGAATGTTTTCAAAATTACATACAACGGTGCACACCAAAACACAGAGCGGACATTGTTCTTATAACACTTCTTCAAATAACATAATGAGAATTTTAAGCCTAAGTATCTTTATTAAGATCCCTATCAATCAAAATTATATCACTAATTCATCGATTTCTATTTGGAAAAGAAAATCAATAGTATTTCATGAAATTCAAATTCTATTTTGGCATATGATCTTGTAGTTGACTTTGAGGTTGACCGTATTACAGTGTGATTATCTTGAAGGATTGGGTCGAGAGAATAGGAAAGAATCCATAAGGGGTTCATTCCTCATCTATCCATATTTTCTTTTGCTAAGTTGGTGCACTCGAACCCTGTCAACAATGGAGGTAGCTACGGATTTGTGGATTAGCTGCAGAATTAGGTCAATTCTATAGCTGAATGAAAACTTTAATAAAACAATAAGGAATATGGACAAAATATGAAAATAGGAAATGTAAGTGCTTACCTTATCAAAACCTTATGTTTATTTCATTTATTTAAGTGATAGGAATAGGAAAAAGGAAGAAGTATGGGCAAAAAGGGTGTCATGGTAAAGTAGTCCTTGGACTCTACATTCCCCAACGTTGGAGGTTTTGTATGTCCTCATAGAGCTCATCATTGTCATTCTCTTGTATCTTCTAACTATCATACTCAGGATTCACTTTATTCTTCTTTCTGGCAACCACTAGCATTCTTGGTTTCTTCATGAGGATTTTATATTTTAGGTTGATGATTTCTCTTTGCATTACTCTATTTTCTTTCTTCAACTTCTTGTTCTTTTTGTACCATAAACTCAAGTGAAGAATAAGGTTGTCACTCTTGGTAATTTGAATCCCATTTTGTGCTTTCAGTGTTTGATTTTCATTTTTGAGGTATCTTTTCAATGTCTCCAGCTCAAATACTTCTTGCTTTAAAACATTAGATGATGAAGGTTCTTGTGGATCATTGAACTGATTACTTCCTTCTCCTAGACTTTGGATTGACTCTTTAGTTGTTTCTTCCTTCCTTTCTAATGAATCTATATAGTCATAAATTTGATGTTGAATAGGATCAACACCTGGAATGTGTACTCGACTTCTTGGAGGTGAAATGAAGGGGGGATGGTGACGCCCTTGGTGACAGTTTTGGTGATTCTCCTAGAGAGTCTTCACAGTCTTCAGTTTGTTCTTTCTCCTCAAGATTGATATATTCTGCAACTCCTGAGATTGCTTGTTGTACTGTGTTCAATTTGGTACTTCTTCTTAGACCTGTGGTTGGCAATCCTTGAGTTCTATTACTTTTAGCTTTTGGATTCTCTTTCTAAGTAAGAATCTTAGTTTGGGACAAATCCTTTGTTTCTCTGTTAGCTTTCTTTCTTCTAAGATTCCATTTTTTCATTTTCTGCAAAATATCTACTATGGGTAGTTCATCCTCTGATATTTCTTGTTGGGACTGGGGTTCCTATCCTTTTATTGTTTCCATTTTTCTCTTCCTTCCCGTGAGGGTTTTACTACCACTATGTTGTTCAAGTGTTTTCTCTTCAAAATTATTTCTTACTAGACAATTTTCCCAATTGTCACCTATACTCTGAAGGTGAAACTCAATCAAGATTTTTATCAATCCATGATGGTACATTGTATTGTTTATGGACTAAATTTTCTTTTGAACATTCATTGACATTTTTTTAAGGCTATGGAAGAGGAAATATGGAATATTCATTTGATGTTCCTCAAGAAGATTCATCATTATCCTGATGTGCTAGAAAAACATGCATCCAAACCGGCCTTCACAAGTAATAAATTTCTGAAGTACAAGGAGGAAATTCCTCCTTTTATTATTAAGAGTTGTGCTAGGAATACCTTTTATGAATATGGTGGTGTCCATGTTTGGATTTTTCAAGAATACTTTCCAATCTTACCCATCAATCCCTTTGTTTTTGAACCATTTCTCTCCACTTCTGGGTAATTCAGTAGCTTCTACAACCAGGGACTCCATTATGGTGAACTTGATGTCTCCTATTTCAACCTTTGTTCCATCAAAAGAACATGCAAAAGTCTTTGTTACCTCCCTGTGGAAACCATCAAATTTCTCTATGAATTGTAAACATTGTACTTTCTTCAACAACTCCCTAGTCTGATGATATCCTTCCAAAAGCTTCTTTCCTGCTGGTTCTGTTCTGTTTGTCTCAAGGATTGTTGGTAGGGTTTCATTCAATGGTGGAGAGATGGATAGGCTATGTGAATTTAGAAAAATGAGAGAACAAGTGAATTATAATGAAGGCTGTGAGAATGAGTTAACCATTAGAGATCATTTAAATTAATGATTCAGCGAAAGTGGTGTTGGTAGGGTTTCATTCAATGGTGGAGAGATGGATTGGCTATGTGAATTCAGAGAAATGAGAGAACAAGTGAATTATAATGAAGGTTGTGAGAATGATTTAACTGTTAGAGCTCATTTAAATTAATGATTCCTTGGTTAAATTCGATAGATTCGGAATGGGCACAAGACAAGAGTTAAAATGGTGGATTATGATGATTTTGACAAGTGAACATCACCCACAATTTGCAATGATTTCGTTTTATTTCAGCAATACTATGTCCTCATAGTTCATCTATGCAATATATTATCCCTTACTGTAAGATTAAAGTATCACATACCTTTGACTGATTTTCTAACCTTATTTGTCCTTTGATATCTTTTGCAGGTACTTTGCACTGTCAATTATTCTTCAATTCGACTCACTAAGTGTTGTTGTCAAATTGGCTACAAAAATCTTATTAGAGATGCATAAACTTGTCCGAGATATAGACAGTTACTAATTCTATAAATGAGGAAAAAATCTTTAGTAATGTGGAATTTCTTTTTGGAAAAGAGAAAATTTAAGGTGCCAACATGAGTTGGTTTTCACATCAAATTTTTTGTATAAGCATGCCAACAACATGTCGTTTTTCATGTTTAATTATATATATTATATATATATATATATATATATATATATATATATATATAATATATATATATATATATATATACTATCTATAATATAATATATATTATAGAGAGATGAGAGAGAGAGAGAGAGAAGAGAAGAGGAGAGAGAGAGAGAGAAGAATTATAAGGTGGAAAAGAAGAACAGCCATCTTCAATTTTGAATTATCTTGGAAAATTTTGACAAGTTCTTCTTTTGTTAATGGCTTCTGATAAATGCTAAGTCGATGTCCATTCACTAAAAGATGAATTTTCTCTTCATCAATAGTCTTGATTCTAACTACATCATTTGCAAAGATATTTTCAACTTCATAAGTTCCAACCCGTGGGTTTGGAATTTTCCTTCGAAATTCTTGAACTTTGAATCGAAAATTAATTCCCAATCCTAGATGAAATTTCCTTTCTATGTATTTATCATACTATCTAGATCTCTGTTGTTGAACTAGGATGGTCTTCTTGAGGGCTTCTTGTCTTATTTCATCAAGCTCATTGAGTTGTCTCATCCTTTCCTTTGTGCTTCTGATAAGTCAAGATCCAAATGGACTGTTTTTTTATAGGTTTGGATCTGGAACTCTATTGGAAGTAAGCCCTGCTTCCCATAAACAAGTTCATAGGGAGTATGTCATATAGTACTCCCCCATGTAGTTCTATAAGCCCACAAAGCTTCTGGAAGCTTTTTTCCCTAGTCCTTCCTATGTAGGTGTACAATCTTGGTAAGAATTGCTTCAATCACCTTATTTGTAGACTCAACTTTTCCATTGGCTTGTGGATGGTATGGAGTGGACTTCCAATGCTTGATTTTGTACTGCTCCACAAGCTTCTGCACTAATCTAGATGTAAATGTGTTCCTTGATCTATTAAAGTTTCTCTTGGAACACCAAAACGATTGAAAATATCCTCAAAAAGAAATGAAGCTACAACATTTTCAGTAGCAAAGGAAGTGCTTTAGCTTCTACCCATTTAGTGACATAATCAGTACATACCAGAATATACCTTTTTTGCTTTGGAAGTAGTTGATTTGGACACAAAATCTAAGTGCCTGCATATTTTTCAAATGGTTAATGAAGTTAACGATGTGGGTTGTAATTGGAAGTCATTTGAAAGGGAGGTTTTTCCCATTCTTTGATCATCTAGTTACATATCTTTTATAAAATATTTCCTTAGTATCGCTTCGATTAATGGATAGGCCATAATATCCTAAAAGTAGGCTTATAAATGAAATCTTTGTTCTAATTATATAATGCCTCTTTCACATGGTTCAACATGGTAGGCTTTATGTATTTATGGTATTTCATATTCTCAAACACATCTTCTGATGATGAGATCTGGTCCTGTTTTGTATAATTCTTCGTTTATCCATGAATAAGATGTGTTATTATGAACTATTCTCCTCTTTTCTCTAGGAGACAAATGAAATGGCATTTTCCTTGTAGTTAAATAGTTAGCAATATCTACATACCAAGGTGATTTAGTAGATACTACAAAAAGATATTCATCGGGAAATTTATCCTCTACAGGTTGATCATTATTATCATTCTAAATTATAGATAAAAAGTCAGCAATTGTATTATGTTTTCTGGATCTATCTAGAATGGTGATGTTGCATTCTTGTAACAATAAGATCCATCTGGTTATTCTTCCATTAGTGATTGGTTATTCACTAGGTATCTAATGGAAGAATGGTCTGTGTGAATGAATGTTTCATATCTAGTTATATAATGTCTGAATTTGTTGATGGCATGAACTATGGCTAAGAACTTCTACTCAGTTACAATATAATTTAGCTCTGTAGGAGTTAAATTTTTACTGGTATAATAGATTTCACAAGGAGTACGGTCTTTCTTCCCTAACACGGCTCCTAAGGTTGTATCTGAAGCATTAGTTGATATATGGAAAGGAAATTTCCAATTAGGTCCTTTTAAGATAGGTGCTTCAAAAATTCTCTTTTTCAAAGTTTCAAAGGAAACTTGACAATCAAAATTCCAACTGAATTCACAGTCCTTGGTAAGTAGTTTAAAGAGTGGAGATGCAATTTTTGTGAAGTTTTCTATAAATATTCTATAATATCCGATAAAACCAAGAAAACACATAACATCTTTTTGATAGTTTGGCACTAATAATTTAGAAATGACCACAACATTAGATGAGTCCATCTTAATTCCATCTCCTGAAATATGGTGACCTAAAACAATTCCTTCATTAAACATCATGAAACATTTCTCATGACTTAACGAGATATTTGTTTCTTTATGTCTTATTAAAAAAATTTCTAAATTTTCAAGTGCTTCGTTAAAAGAATCTCCATAAATTGTGAAATCATCCATATACATTTCCACACAATCATGAATAAAATCAAAGAAAATTCTGATGCCTACTCTTTGGAATGTTGTTAGATCATTGCATAATCCAAAGGGTAGTACTCAGTAAGCATAAGCTCCCCATGGACAGGTAAATGTGGTTTTATCTTGATCTTCAAGTGCTACCTAAATCTGTTTATATCCACTAAAACCATCCAAAAATGAAAAATACTTTTTCCCTGCTAATGTGTCTAAGAATTGATCTATGAAAGGAAGTGGAATGTGGTCTTTTAATGTTGCTTTATTCAATTCCCTGTAATCGATGCATACTCTCCATTTTCCATTTTTCTTTAGAACGATTACTAGGGGTGAAACCCACTAACTGTCTGATATTGGATAGATAAAATTTACATTTCAACAGCTTTTGTAATTCCTCCTTAACAATTTCTTTTAAATTTGGGTTCATTCTTCGTTGTGGCTATCTAACCTGCCTATCACTTTGTTCAATGTAGATATGATGTATGCAAGTCTTAGGATCAATTCCTCTCATATCAATTTTTTCCCATGCATAAGCAGAGGAATGTTTTCTTAAAACTTCTACTAGTTGATTCTTTTGTAATTCTTCCAAGTTTTCATTAAGATTCAAAGTTTTACCTGGAAAAATTTCTATTCAAGAATTCCCAAATTTCTCCATGGAGAGAAATGATACTTGTCTAGATGAGAGATATTCATTTCGAATACAACCATAGTGTGAGGAAGATTCATTAGATTTAAAATTTGGTCCTCCTCTCTTACTTGTTCAGTAGTGAAAACAGGTTGTATATCATCATCATCATCATCTATCCATTCCTCACTCTCTATTTCTATTGTTGTTCTTTAAGGTGGGTATAAGGTAAATTTCTTTGTAGAATTTCCATCTGAGATAAAAATGTCACCTAATCTACGACTGATGAAAGCATCAGCTATAGCTAACCAAGGTCTTCCTAGGATTAATGGATGTCCTCCTAAATTATTCTTGGGTGTTAAGACCATGAAATCAACAGGATATTCCCAAGAATCTAAGTATACAAAAACATCTTCCAACACACCATCAGGTTTAATCATAGACCTATCTGCTAATTGTAATGGTGTTGGTGTGTATTGAAGGTTAGGACGCCTAAGTGAATCCATAACTTGTTTACTCATTATGTTTATGGCTTCTCCTAGATCAATAAGTGTGTTTGGTATTTCCATTCCATTGATGTGAATTTTTACAATGGGGCTCCTTGAATATAGATATTTTTGGATTTTCGTTTTCCCCATCATGATGTCTACAATTTTCCCGACTAATTGAATGCTTTTTATGTCTTTTATTTTTCTTCCTGATCTTTGAGTACTTAATTCCTTAATTGTTTTTGCAAAGATTGGTATTTCTTTTATGGTTTGTAATAAAGGAATTTTGATATATATATTTCTTAATTCATCCATCATATTATAATCAAGCAATATGATATGTTTTTCTACTCCTTCATCAATTTTCAACTGTTCAGGAAAAGCTGGTCTAATTGATACCGAGGGTTGTTCTATAACAGGAGTATTTATTGGAACATTTTTTGTTTGATTATTTTCTTTTTGAGGGAGAGAAGTCTCTCCTTCTTAAGATTGATTTTTATGTTTTTAAAGATTTGTTCTTGCTTCTTGAATAGCAACAAGGGGTTTTCTTTACAATACTCTTCCAGACCTTAATTGGACATTATTTAGATCTAGTAGAGTTATTACATAGGTTTGAGGATTTTTCCCTTCCATATTGTATCCAAGTTGTTGTGACTTCTTATTATTAGGATTCAGAAGTGGCTGAGTCGGTAGTTGATTTGGTTTTTGTGCAAATGGTAGGGAGAGCTATGGATTTTGACTCTGAACTTGGACTTGAGGTAATTGATTAGCTCAAGGAATTTGATTAGAATGGGGTAGGAATTGTGGTGGAACATAGGATGGTGAATATTGTTGATATTGAGCATAAGCCACATAAGAGCTTTTCCATCCTTGATTCTAAGATTGTGATTGTCGTTGAGCCCAAGGCTGCTGAGATGGATTCCAATTATTCTGTGAAGGCTAAGCAAATTATTGTGGTCTAAAGCCTTGTGGTTGATTTGGTTGGGAGTTTTTCATGGTCTCTTAGCTATAAAGTAAAGAGGGTCTACTTGTTCATGTATTCCTTCATCATTAAATACAATATTGACACCTGGTAAAGAAGGAAGCTCCTTAGTATCATGGTTATCTGCACAATGGCAGAAGTTTCTATAGATTTTGAATCTACGGGACACTCTCTTAGGGCATGCTTCTTTCGACCTCTAGGACAAAAAATGGATAATGCAGCATTTTCATATTTTTTCTTGTTTTGTATTTTAAGGGCGTTTATCTGTTCACTTAGACTCCCTAAAATATCTGTCTTTAAAGTATCAATCAAGCTTCCTAATTCTTCCCTATTGACTATCCCAACTGCAAATTTATTAATTCTTGATAAGAGAGGGTCTCTAGGACTCTTTCCAACTAATGCTTTATCCCTTGAGATATGTACACATAAATCACAAATATATGCAAATGGTAATTGAGAAATATCTCGTTTTCCTGTTAAGTTAAGGAGATTGATCCATTCATCTTTGATAGCTTTAAGAAGGAGGGCCTTCAAAGTTTCCTTATCCAAATTATCCATTTTTTCTCTTTTAATATTATAGACAAATATCTCTACTAAGTCTTCAAGATTTTCATCTTCCTTTGTGTCATTTTGAAGACTCCATCTTTAATGTTACTAGGCATACAGTAATCTCTATATTTTCCTAAGAAAGCCTCTTTCATTTGTGCCCATTTTCTTATAGAATTCATTCCTAAACTCATGAACCATATTAATGTTGAATCCTTTAAGGTAGCAGGGAAAAATTTCAACTTTTTGAGCATCATGTAGATAATCATATGATTTTCATAATACTTCAAATTTGAAGAGAAATGTCTATGGGTCTTCACTTCTTTTTTTGTGGAAATTTGGAAAATAGAAGGTGAAATAATTTTCATTGTGAGGGTTGTATCTTCATTGAAAATAGGAAATCCAAAGTGATATTTATTTCCTCTACCTCTACCTCCTCCTCTATTCCTATATCCACCTCCTCCTCTACCTCTACCTCCTCCAATCCTATTTTCCTCACCATTGACATTGTGTACCTCTCCTTCCCCTTCTTTAGCCATGACAGATTCCTTAGAACTAATATAAGGTTCTTCTGATTCTTCTGGTTCCTCTATCAATGGGTGGCCAAGATAAGTTTCTTTTTCCTCTTCTTCACTGGGAATTTCTAATGCTTCTCCTAGAATTTTTTCACCAGTGGAGGATAGAAACACTACTCATGTAGTTGGGGATGTAGGATTTTCTTCAATTATAGCTTCAATAGATGAAGTAGGTGAAGTTTGGGATTGGATTTCTGATCTTGAGACTTCAGGAAGTCTCAATCAACCTGCAAATGGAATTCGAGTTTGAGTAGGTGGTATGGAATTTCGAAGTTGTGGTGAAGTGACTGGATTTGTGGGGATTAAGCTTCTTCCTCGTCTTACAAATCTACCTCTAGAGTCTCTATCCCTACGCATATCATGTTTTGAATAGATGATTTTTCTTTTCTTTTTTCTTTTTAACTTCTTTTTGTACTTCCCTGACAATGACACCAAAATTTTTAGTCAATTTAATGTTCTTAAATTGTCGGCATAAATTATCGACCAGGATAGGTAAACTAATGAAACACAAGTGCATTATATGTGGTAGAAGTTATTTAATGTCGTTAAGATGTTTATGTTATTGTTAAAGTATAAATTGAGAATTAGGATGGAGATGGTATTACTGTCTATATTAGGGTATTGTTCCTAAAATCTGCTAGCTAATTATTCTAAAATTAATCTTAATTGAATCAAGTTTTGTGGATGGTTGAAAAGTGATCCTAAATTCTACTCTGTTAGACTGTTTTTTATTTTATTTTGAATTTTATGCTACAACCAAAATAGACTAAGTAAGAAAGCATGTGCAAAAGAGATCTGCTTTATTGAATTGGGAAAGAATAATGCTTGAATTCAGTTGCCAAGAAAAACACTGTCACTCTTTAACTTATTGCAGCTTCACTCAAACAAGAACTTAAAATGATAAGCTATAAAACAATCAAACTGTGAAATGAGATAATTGAATGATACTAGGTAGAAAGCAAATGAGATTATCAAACTATGATAGGTAGAAAGAAAATGAAATAACTGAAGTATGCTAGGTAGAAAGCAAATGAAATTTCCAATGCATATATCAATTCAATCGTGGACTTTGTTGGGCTGCATCCTAAAACATAAAATAGAGCATCCATAATTTAATTCTAAGAAATCAAAGGAAATCTAACTGCAATGGATCAAAGACTTGAACTAGATGTAGGGGCCCTGCACGAGATAGTCAACCACTTCAATCAATGCAACATGGGAAGCATAAACCAAAATATATTAATCAAAATTAGTTTTAATAGAATGTTTTCAAAATTACATACAATAGTGTGCATCAAAACATATAGCACCCATGGTTCTTATAACATTTATTCAAATAACAACATGAGAATTTTAAGCCTAAGTATATTTATTATTATCCCTATCAAACAAAATTATATCGCTAATTCATCAATTTTCTATTTGGAAAATAAAATCGATAATATTTCGTGAAATTCGGATTCTATTCCAATATATGTCTTGCAGTTGAATTTTAGGTTGATCATATTTCAGTGTTATTATCTTGAAGGATTGGCTCAAGAGAATAGGAAATAATCCATGAGGGGATCATTCCTCATCTATCCATATCTTCTTTTGCTAAGCTGGTGCACTCGAACCCTATCAACAAGGGAGGTAGTTGTGGATTTGTTGTTACAGATCCATTTGGGCACATCACTCCCATCATTTAGATTAGCATCATTAGGGATCATCAAACCCTAATTTAGTTCCTACATGCCCTAGAAGAGTCATCATTTTGAATGCCTCCTTCACTCAGAGTTCTTTGGCCTAAAACCCTCTAAAATTGTCTCCTTGAGGGACCAACGCAGCCTTAGATAGGGGTAAGTGTGCTTCAGTGCAGGTAGGCCCATGTCAAGATGCTTTGTAGAGCACCTAAGCCCACTTTGACCTGTGTTGGGCTATATTGAACAAAATTCACGTAGGGTTTTGGGAATATTCTTATCTTCTAGAGCCATCTAGAAGATTCACATACTTATCATATCCTATGAGCTCGAAATTGGATAGGGAATGAGTTAAGTAACCTCCTATCCTCTCATCCCTTCCTCCATGGAAACTAACTCTTTGTTTCAAAGGCCATTCAATACCCTCATTTATGAACAAACCTCCTCCATTTTCCTATAATTTGAGCATTCATCTAAGTGATCAGGGGCTGGACTTTGAGAAATTGTAAGGAGATATTGTTGGTGTGAGAATTGAGAGTATAAGCAAGTGTTGTTATGATGCTAGAGTGTTGTGCTATTGATGTGATGTTGGTTGGAACCCAAGCTAGAAGAGTGATAATGGATCGGGCTTCATGGTTGTAATTCTTCCTTCTATTTAATAAAGTTGTTTACACCTTTTTTCATATGCTTATCTTTATATATGATGTTTATATGTGTGAATGTGTTATAGCTCCAAATCTCACTATTATGGTTTGTGATGCTGCACTCATGGCCTAGGGTGACCCCTCCTTCCAGACCTGGTCCCAAATTTAAAAAACAGTGTTTTATTCCCTGTACGCGACATTGCCCTGAGTTAAACGCGTGTATACGCGGGTCCATATATACCCAACCCGGGTATATTTATTAAAACACTTAAAAAAATATAAAAACTCCTTATTTTCGGGCGGAGATCGCGGTTTTTACCTGTTGATCACCTGTTAGTGCCCGTGGCCCAACTGTTCCCAACCAATTCCTAACTAAAAAGCTACTTTGGGATTGGTATAAAAAGACATCAAAGGGAAGGCCTAAAGGGAGGAGAGAAGAGAGAGAAAGGTTACTATACTGAGATTTTCCCCCTGACCAGGTCTGAAGACCCTTGTGCCTTCTGCACTTCCCCCATTTGTACAGGAAACCCTTGTTTCCTTGTGATTTGATGTTCATCCACTAGTTATGGCATCATGGAGTGAGTCTTGGAAGGATATATGCTAGAGGCTTGAGGCTGGATGGATCCGGAAGGAAGCTTTGCTTGGAGCCTGCAAAAGGTTACTCAGGTGATATTACTCCTTTTGTACATTCTATTTGTCTATAATAAAGAAAACGTCTTGGTTCCTGATATGCTTCTTCTTTATGTTTATGATGTTCATGTTTGAATCTCATGTATGAATGGTAGTTTAATGTCTATAACTAACTTCCTTCTTTTATAACATAAAGATGATTTTTGTATAAGTCTTTGTCCATATACTGCTGCATTCTTTGGAATCGTTTGTTTTGTAGGACAATGGAGCAAAAGGGACTTGAAGAAGGGTTTGGACCCTTGAGGAAATTCTCGAACGTAGGACCTGAGGTACGTCCTTCTTACTTTAGAATTTTCTTATTATAGCGTTATGGATGTGTGAGTGCGTGTTTCTTTGTTTAGATAACTTTCAGTCTGCTAGGGTTTCCACCCAAAAGCCCTAGGGGATCAAATCCCTCAACAGAATTGGTGACTCCACTGGGGACAACACTCTTGTTGTTCCTAGTTTGGGTGTTTGTCAAGCCTATCAGGGCTCAGTTGCTTGTTGGTTTGCTATTACTGTCTAGTCTGTTCTTGACTTCTGAGTTTTGCCAGTTTCTTCTGTTTGTTTTTTATTTTTCTTGAAATATTATATATACGCAGTTTTCCTTAGTTACAGAAGCGTAGAAACGCTTGTTTCCCTAAGTAAACTAACGTATACGCAGGTTTCCTCAGGCACAGTCGCGTATACACGCAATCTGCAGTAAGTACAGTCGCATATATCTTGCAACTTTCAAGATTTATAAATTTTTGTGTCTCTGAAGTTTGTCTGGTGTTCTGAGTCAGTTTGAAACAGTCATTTTTGCCAGTACCAGTTGTCTGTGTTACAGCAAGCGTTTTACTCCGATTTCTCTCTGATTATAAGGAGTTTTGGTCTTGTTTTGTGTTTGCAAGCATCATCATCTTTTTGCTAAAAGCACGCAAGATTTCTTGATTGGAATCTTGGCTGCTCTGATTTATCAGAGCAGAAAGATTGTTATCAATCGTTGTGTTGAACTTTGCTTTTTGGTGACTTTTTTTTTTCTTAACGAAATCGCTTTTTATGACCATCTACTTCTTTGTTTCATCAAAGTTGTCATTTGATACTTTCTTGAAATTGTCTTTTTGATCTTTTTTGGTCTTTGTTACCAAAGCTTTCCTTGTTTCTTTCGATTGTTAAAAATCCTTTTTAAACACATTTGTTTTTGTTGAGTTTTCATTCATTGTATGGTGTCAACTTGAAAAAGTGTTTCTTGCTTATTGTTTCAATCGCAAAGTTTTAGTTTTTGTTGAGAGCATTTTCAAAAAGACTTTTTTGTTGCTACTTTGAAGAGAACTTGTTGAAAAGTTTTTGTTTTTCTTTCTTGAACTTGCTTTTCATTTGGTTTCCTTTTGGTGAGTGAAAGTGCTTTATGTTTATCTTGAGTTTTGTTTTTAGTATTTAGATGAAATGAATGGTAGCATCTCATATTCAATCTAGATATTGTAAGTGGCAAAAGAAAATTTGATAAGCAAAGCAACTTTCATTTCTTGGTTTTAGATTAGTTTTCAATCTTGCATCGAGCATTTAGTTGTTGCATTAGGATAGATTTGCATCTCTTTAGGCATAAATAGTTTGTTAACTTTTGAGTGTGAAGTGTGAATTAAAGAAAAGTAAAGAAAAGTTTGTTTCATTAGAAGTTTCCTTTCGAACCCTGTAGAAATTACTCTTCATCGAAAAACAATGACAAAGTGCACATGCATATAGTTAGGTTTTATTAATTTCTTTTGCGTCGAAAAAACACCACTAGTTTCACTTCCATCATCCTTTGACTTAAAGAACAACCCTTAAAATCAAGCGCTAACTAAAATTCACTAGAACTTTTTGTTTTAAGTTAAATACACCAAAAAGTTTTAGGATTTTAGGGCCTTGGATTAGGCGAGTGGAGAGTTAACTCTCCAAGGCCATATTAAACGTCAAACATAGGAGTCTGATT
>APFE030688754.1:0-10941 GCA_000404065.3 Pinus taeda
ATTACACAATTTAAATCTTAGGGTTTATTAATTCCTTGTGTTTTAAATATTGATCCCAAGGTATTAATAATCCCAGGAATTAATACTTTAAACCCAATGCATTAATAAACCAAAAAGATTAAATTATAAACCCAAGGGTTTAATATTATAAACCCAATGAATTAGTAAATCCAAGAAATAAATATTATAAACTAAAATATCAATAAACCCAAGGAATCAATATTAAAAACACAAGGGATTAATAAACTTTAACAAAACATTTTATACCCAAGAAATCAATAAACCCTAGGAATTAATATTTGAAACTCAAGAGATTATTAATATTATAAACTCAATGGTTTAAATTATAAATCCAAGGGACTAATAAACCCAAAAGTTTAATATTATAAAACCAAGGAATTAGTAAACCCAAAGAATAAATATTATAATCCTAAGCGATCAACAAACTCAAATGATCAATATTAACAAAACAAGGGATTTATGAACCCAAACATTATTATTTTAAACCCAAGGGATTGATAAACCCATAGGATTATTAACATTATAAACTCAAGGGATTAATAAACTTTAAGGATGGTTAATATTATAAACCAAACAACATTAGTTAATGGTATAAATCTAATATTGGCCGTAAAATTAATATTCATATTGAATAAATATATAATATAAAAATAATAATAACATTAAAAAATACCATTATAAAAAATATTATTATTTGAATTAACAAATATTAATTAATTTATATTAATAATTAATTATAATGGATAAATTTATTAAAGATTATAAATCATTTTAAAATAATTATTGGTTATTAACTGACTTATTTATTTATTATTTTATTATTAGTAATTATTATTATTATGTAAATCTATTATTTTTAATATTACTAAGCACCCTCGGGGATTTGAACCAGTGACCTATCACAAGGAGTGCCTTAACAATGCACCCATTCACTGTCAATCCGAAGCCCGATGGGCATTATTATTATTTAAAAATAATATTTTTGTTTATATTAATTATTGTTAATTAATTAAACTCAAACAATTTATATTAAACCCAAAGATAAATATTATAAACCCTATGAATAATATTACACCTTAGGAGATGTTAGGGTAAGAAATGGGTAAGTAGAAGTCGGGTTACCAAGGAGGTGAGAGCGGGATACAGATTTGATCTAGGGTTTTGCTTCAGGGTTTGTGTAGCTAGTTAGCATGGCGGGGCGAGGAAGAGGGAGTTATTCTCCCTCCTACAGTCAAGTAGTTGCAGACAGAAGCAAGGGAGTTGGTTCTCATCGCTTCAAGAAACCAGCGGAGGTGGAAACAGAGATTACGAATAATGAAAAATCGGAAACCATCAGACCTGAAGAACAGGAAGAGAACCATGAGGAACCTAGTAAGCATACGAGGACAGAGGGTAGCAGTCAAAAATTTTCTCCCATGAAAACATCAGGGGCATGTAAACCCAAGGCGACCACTATTCCTCGAGTCGTTTTAAGTGACCCAACGCTATAGGTGCACAAAGAACACATGGCGGAATATGCTGTTATCTGTAAATTTATGGGGATCTGGCCGACGGAGAAGGCTTTGCAAGCATGGATAAGGAACATCTGGAAACCAAAGGGGAAAATTGACCTTCATCTTGGGTCCAAGGGTTTCTTCATGGCGGTGTTCACAAGCCTAGAGGACAAAGACATAGTGTTCGAAGGAGGACCTTATTTTTACGCGTCTGCAGGCCTTTACATGTGACCATGGGTAATGAACTTTGTCCCAGAACGAGAGACTTTCACCTCGATACTGGTATGGATAAGACTCTACTCCCTTCCTTTAGATTATTGGTTGGCGGAATCTTCAAAGGCTACCGGTAACAAGTTAGGGAATTTTATAAAAATATCGGATACTACTCTAAGAGGCAAATACACTTCTTTTGCCCGGATATGTGTGGAAATGGACTTATCTGGGGAACTTCCGGATGCAATCATTTTGGAAGTGTATGACGAGGAATGGGTGCAAAAGATAGACTATGAACACGTCCCATTAAGGTGTGATAACTGCCATGAACACGGGAACCTATACAGAGGCTGCCCTTTGAACAAGCGAGAGAGCAACACGAAAGTCACTACAGGCAAGGATCCCAAAGGCTTTACTAAGGTAGGGGGTAAAGGGAAAGGAGGTAAGAGGTACCAAAAGAAAAATACTGAAGACGGATAACCGAACCAAAATAGTTTCAAGATATTAGAAGAAGTCGAAAACAATGGGACAAACTAGGAATCAAAGAATATTCACAATGAGAAGGAAGGGGATGCTAACATGGAGGATATACCAGAAAACAACAAAAAAACAGATTATTTGCTGAATATGATGGAGCTCAGCAGGGACCACGAGATGACTCCAAGTGAGGCAGGAACGAAAGACCATGAACTGCAGGAGATTCTAGAGAGGGAGAATTTAGATCTAGAAAATTTTCTGGAGTAGGGAATCACCAAAGGGGTTGACTCTCTGCTAAAAGCGGAGTTTGACAGGGTTCAATAGCTCTTCCTCTGGAGATCAGAAACAAAGTACTCTGGAGTCAAAAGAACCATGACAACCAGGTGAATAGGGCAGTGAAAATGGTGGAGGATACACCGATGCTTTCTTCAAAGAAGCCGGGTAGGAAAAGAGGAAGGAAAAAACAGAATGAGCTGTTGTCCGAATGTGGGAAACTTATGATTAACTCAGGTAAGATGAAGGATCTTACCAGTTACTCCTTTATAAACCTTTCTTAATGAAGCTTACAACCTGGAACATTAGGGGTCTAGGAAGTAAAAGGAAACAAAGAAATCTTGGCAGTCGAATAAAAGAAGGAAAATCAGATATGATTTTTATTTAGGAAACAAAATGTTTGATGGAAAAGATCAAAGAGATACATAACAGATGGTTAATCAAGTATGAGTATCTAGAGGTAAAAGCAGATAACTCAGCAGTGGGATTCTCACTCTATGGGATCCTCAAAAACTTGGAATCTTATATGCTGAAGCTTCTAGGAATTATCTATCGATGGTGATTCAACCTTTGGGGGATAAGGAGATCTACATGATCACTAATGTCTATGGCCCTAAAAAACTAGAAGACTAAAGCTTCTCACATCCCATGAGGAACTGAGGGAGAGACATCCTCATATGCCCTAGATTCTGGCAGGGGATTTCAATATGATCAAATCTCTTACAGAAAAAAAGGAGGTACAAGGAAACTAGGCAGGGACTACATTGCCTTCCATAACTTCATGAATAACATAGGGCTAGTGGACACAGAAAAAAAATAATGGGATTTTTACTTGGAATAATAAGAGAGGAGGAGCTTCTCAAGTTTCCTCTAAATTAGACAGATTCATAATCTTAGAGGAATTCCTTATCACAGGCCTTGATATGTAAGCTTTAATCCTTCCCTTCGAAGGCTCGGACCATTGGCTTGTCCAGATGGAAGCTACTTTTATGGGTACACCAAGGAGCAAACCCTTTAGGTTTGAAAATATCTGGCTCTCTCACCCTGACTTCACCAGCAATATTGACATATGGTGGGCAGAAGATAGGCCCCTTCAAGGCACTAAAATGTTCATACTACATTAGAGACTCAAGCACATCAAATCTAGGCTTAAATATTGGAATAAACAAGAGTTTGGCAATATTTTGAAAGCCAAAAAATAAGTTGAGAAGAAAATCCAGGAGATTAATCAGATCAACATCTTAGAGGGTTTTACGGAGGAAAGGAAAGTTCAGGCTGACTCTCTTCCGAACGAATGGGAAGATCGGTGCTTGAAAGAGGAGATTTTATGGAGATAGAAATCAAGGGTGCAGTGGATTAGAGAAGGAGAAAGAAACACAAAGTTTTTTCATAAATCAACTTTGGATCATAAATCTCATAATAGAATTTCCAAACTCAAATATTCTCAAGGGAAATAGCTTGTCTCACACAAAAAAATGGAATCTGTCCTAGTTCATCACTTCCTTAGCATAGGAGAGGAGCCTCTCGTTGATAGATCTCGGTTCATTAACAAATTCACAAAGCTCATTCCTAAGCTTGTAACCAGAGAAGACAACCACAATCTTAACAGGCTAGTGTCTGAAGAGGAGGTTAGTGAGGTTATCAATGAGATGCAAAATGGGAAAGCTCCTGGCCTTGATGGTTTCAATGTGGATTTCTTCAAAGCTTGTTGGAAAACAGTTAAACAAGATATCCTTGAGGTTGTGGAAGATCCTAGAAGATCCAAAACTATTTTGAAAGCTCTCAATGCCTCTTTCATAGCTTTGATTCCAAAGAAGGAAAAAGCTATGACACCGGACAGATTCAGACCCATAGCCTTATGTAATGCGGTATAAAAAATTATCTCTAAAGTGATTGCAACAGGCTAAAGCCTCTTCTTCCTGCTCTCGTTTCAGAGGAGCAAACTGGTTTTGTGGAAGGAAGACAGATTCTCAACAACATCATACAAGAACATGAGGTGGTATACTCTCTTAAGAGCAAGAAGCAAGTTGGTATGATAATGCAACTAGACCTAGCGAAAGCTTATGATAAGCTATGTTGGGCGTACATAAAGGAAGTGCTAAGATCTTATGGATTCGACCACAACTAGATAAGATGGGTTATGGACCTTGTATCCTCGGTTAGTTTCTCAATTCTTATTAATGGATCTCCCTCTAGAACCTTTATACCTTCTAGGGGTCTCAGACAAGGGGATCCGCTCTCCCCCTTCCTCTTTGTTCTCATGATGGAAGGACTAGGAAGAGCAATAAAAAAGACAAATGGTGAAGGAAGAATCCAGGGTCTAAAACTTACCCTAGATGGGGATGTCTCTACTCATCAATAATTTGTGGATGATACAATGTTGCAAGGCATTCCCATAGTCAAAGAATCCAGAGCATTCAAACAAATCCTGAATGACTTTGCTTTAGCAGCTGGTATAGAGGTAAGCCTTGACAAATCAAAGGTTTTTTTTTTCAATACTGGCATTTCTATTCATAGGAACCTCACCAGAATTCTAGGGTTTCAAAGGGCTCAGTTACCTTCCAAGTACCTTAGAATGCCTCTTACTGGCAAACGTCTGAGTAAGGGAGTGTGGGAATCGGTCACCAATAAACTTCAGGATAAAGTCAGGAAATGGACCTGTAGGTCTTTGAACTTGGCGGGGCGTCTTGTGCTTACAAAGGCTGTTCTATAGGCTATACCCATTTTCATGTTTTTAGCTCTCCCTGCTCCCAAAGGTGTTATACAACAAATGAGGAGTATTCAACGAGATTTTCTTTGGGGCAAAGGGGAAGAGAAAAAGAAGTGGGAGTTGGTAGCTTGGGACAAGCTCTGCAAACCTAAGGCCCATGGAGGTTTGGGGCTTCATGACCCTGAAATCCTCAGCAGAGTTTCAGGAGAAAAACTTTGGTGGAGGTGGCTAAAGGAATTGACAACCCCTTGGGCAAAGCTTTGGAAGCAGAAATATGCAAAGAATTGGTAGGAGAGGGATCATATCAGAATGTCAGGGCTCATCAAGGGCTCCCACGTTTGGAACCTTTCTTGGGAGAATAGAGGCATTTTCCAGCAGCATAGTTTCTAGGAGATTAGAGCAGGGAACATTGCACAGTTTTGGGAGGGTAACTGGTAGCAGGAACCAAATTTGTTTAGAGAAGAAATATCCACTCTAAAAAATGACACTGATAACAAAGGTCTAATCATGGTAAGTGACTTCTGGGATCAGGTAAGGGACAATGGCAAATGGCGAATGTGGAAGAATCTTGGTTACAGTGAAGAGAGTCCTTTGAAAGCACATGCAAATTCCCTGGCTCTAGAATTGGAGAAGAGGAAGATCTTAGTGTCTTCCTTGTCTGACCAACTAATATGGGGCAGAAACACCGAAGACACCTTTAACCTCAAATAAGCTAAACGCATGACCCTAGGTTTTGATTATCCAAACCCTGACCAAGTTTGGAATAACCTTTGGAGGAATCCGCAATGGATGAAAGTCAAGTTATTTATGTGGTTAATTCACCAAAAGAGGATTCTCACTTGGGAGAATCTTCTGAAAAGGGGATTTGTTGGCCCATCCAAATGCCATCTATGTGGATTATAGGAAGAAGTGATGGAGCATTTACAAAACCACTGCCCCTTCACCTCTACCTTGTGGGATTGAGCGGCCTCAGTCTTCAGGAAAATTGATAGAGACAGACTTAACATCACAAACACATTGAAGAATTGGAGGAAAGAATTCTCAGGTAACAAAATAATTAACAAGGTTTATACTTTGGTTCCAGGCTTTATTATCTGGGATATTTGGAAAGAACGTAATGGCAGGATTTTCAAGAACAAAACCGGTTCGACCCAGAATATCATTGGCCAAATTCTACGATAGATCAAAGATAAAGTAGGAGCCCTTATGTGGAAAATTCCTAAGGACCCCCCTTCGGTCAATGAGGCTTGCATTCTGAGGTAGTTGGGTCTCCATTCTCTGGTTCCCCTTGGCACTATTAAGGGTGTGAGCAAAACAACTGCTGGTAAAGATATCTGGCAGCCTCCTCCTCATGGCTTTTTGAAAATAAATATAGATGGGGCCTCTAAGGGCAACCCAGGGATGGCTGGATTTGGAGGTGTCATAAGAGTTGAGCAGGGAGCATAAAGGCTATCTTCCACAGTCATTTGGGGACTACCACTAATAACATGGATGAACTCATGGCCTTAGAACAGTGCCTCGAAATACTGATTTAGTTAAATTTACACAATGCCATCATTGAAGTTGACTCAGAATTGGTCATTAATGCAGCCAAGAAAATGTGCAATGAAATGACACCTGGAAAAGTGTCAAAACATTAGATGCTCTCGAAGGTCTTTCAACGCATTCACTCCCACTTGCGAACCCTGAGAATAGTTAATTTTGTTCATGTGCGAAGAAAAACCAATATGTTAGCTGATCGTTTGGCGAATGAAGGCGTGATATGAAAGGAGAGTAATATCTGGTATGACTGGGAGTCTATACCCTCTGGTAAACTAAGGGAAGATTTTCATAGACATGCGGCCAAAGATATAGAGTACTTCTAGATCATGAATAATGAGCAGGAGGAAGACTAGTGGGAGTGGGAAAGAGTAGAAGTCCTAAGCCTGGTTGAAGTGCGAATCCTAACCATAGATCCCACAGTTAATGCTTATGCCATAGCCTAAACAATGTGCTTGGAGGGAGTGGAGGATGGGATAAACAATGTGCCTATTGATGGGCCACAAACCATAGACTCTATTGGCCTTCGATATCGAATGGATATCAGGCTTCAAATTGATCGGAAGTTAAGGGGTTGAGCGGACCTGATATATTTTTAGACCAATGTTTTAATATATATCGGGTCCATAAAAGCGGGTAAATACCATGTAAATTTCTACAACGATGACTTGTGGACCGTCAGATCAAATGGGTTTTGATCAACGGTGTAGAATCACCATGCAACTCGGTTGATTAGAGTGATTATCTTCCATCTGATTGAAGAAAAGATAAATGGTGGATCTCGGTGGATTGGAGAAATTTTCAGCCGTCCGATGGAAAGTTTGATCGATGGTGGGGTTTGAGGGTTAAGTTTTGGGGAGTTTGAGCAATAAGATTTGAAGGAGAAAAATTGCGGAGAGTTCGACAGTTTGTTCTTTTAAGTTTTTCCCAGGGGGCTTTGGTGGGTAAGATTGTAAGGTTATGGGTTCAGATGTCCTGGTTGTATGTTTGATCTTATATTAGTCTATCTTTTGTTGGTATTTACACTTGTAAAGTCGTGTACCATATGTAATATTTATTCGGTTAATTGAAGGATCCACTCTTACTTGACCAAAAAAAAATATTACACCCTAGGAATATGAACCCTTAGATTAAAAAACCTAAGGAATTGATATTATAAACCCGTGGGAATAATAAACTCAATGGATGAATACTAAAAAACTAAGGGATTATAAACCTTGGGGAATAATAAGTTTTTTTAATCAGAATGAGTATATTTTTTATTTAAATATGGGGCGCCTGTTCACAAACAAAACTGGGAATTTACATTGTGATTTCCAAACTTTAAGGACAGGTGATACATCATTTGCTTTGCATACCCACTATCCAATTGTTCTCTATAGTGCCTACAAAATTCCCATTCACAAATCTCTTATCACTATAAATTCTACAAAATTGAAGCAACATAAATTTACATTTACATTTTGTCATTTCAAAACCCAGTTAGAACAGAAAAGACTAAAAGTCTAAAAGTCTAGAGGCGTTGGACTGTTCAGGTCCATCCTGGTGGAGACTACTTTGGCGTTCTTGTATAGGTCCTGATCAGTGGAGTCCTCCTCGTTGTTATTGTTGATCTCTGCCACCATGAGTTTCAGTTGCTCAATATGTTGACACAATCCTTCTGCTTCATCCTCCAACTGATGGATTTGGTCCCTCTTCTCCAGCTGTCTCTCTTGTTGTGAGATTATCATGATGTTGAAAGTACATGTTGCACTACAAAGCCGCCAAGCCTTCTATAAATTCCAAGTGCTCCTGCTCGCAAGTGGTGTGGGTTGGTTGAATTCTCTTTTCAACCCGATGACTTCCAACACCCTATCATCCTGACCTCAGCCTCTGACTCCCCCAAGAGGTCGACCACGGATTTATTTCTGCACTCTTCCCTCTCATAACCATCTTCTAGCATCCCAGAATGTCGCAATTATTTATGTTCCCCCCACTCAAGTCTAGGATGTCCTTGACCCACCAGTCCACCTTATGGGCTAGCCACGTCACCCTAAGGATATGTCCCAATACCTCCTCATAGACCAGAAGAGTAGAAGCCTTCTCACCAGCTGCAGACTCAGAGTTGACCGATATCAACCAAACTTCCCAATTCAGTGGAATAACATTTCCAGCCCCATCAATTGCATCATGCCGTCAATTACACTAAGGTCCACTGCACCACAATGCTTCTCCTTTGGAATCCATGCTTCAGGGTCTTAGCCCTGGACCCCCTCCCAGACATGAAGCTTGAGAAGTTTCACATCAACTGAAGTATCAAACACTATCAAATTTTGACAGCACTCCCTCTACGGGTCGACCTCCAAACTTTTCCGTGGGGTCTGGTCCAAAGTCCCCTCCTAGTTCAACATAATAACAATTCCCAACACTGTGCTACCTCTTAGACCAATCACTGCACTTAGACCTACGAACCCCTGTAGCTTCCCACTCAAAAGTTCCGAATCACTGTGCTCCCTGGGGTTCTTCCCAGTAATCCAGTGCCCACTACAAATTCTCAACAGCCTTAGCTTCAGCCTCAAGACCTGCATAGAGGCCACCAGAGTAGGGAGGAGTATTAACCCATGCAAGCTTCTATGACCACTGTTCCTTATATAGTAGTAACAATGTCGTGATATGTTGCAGTACCTGTTGAGGAAACTGATGGGGCTATGATCCCGATGATCTTCTATTAATTTATAGCCTTTCACCTTAATTTCCTAGTAGTGATCCTTGTCCTTCATTCCCCTTCTAAATTTCCTCCCATGAGTGTTCAGAATCGATCTATGTTCAGGAAATAAATGTTGTTCCTCTCTTCCCCTTATCCTGCACAAATAACCAGGGAGAAGGAAATGAAAACATACCAAGAGATCGTTGTTATTAATAAAGATAGTACTTGTGTGACGATAACATACACGATGCGGGTGGAAGCATAGGACACACCTGCCACGAGGCTCCTGAACAAGTTAGGGAACACGAGGAGATACTCTGTGGGTCCCAAGTGGTAGGGGTGTGTGGAGGAAAGGAAGGGGAACATGACAGAAGAGAGGGGAGACGGGACAGAACATAAGAGGGGCGCAGCCAAGGAAAAGAAAGGGGAATAACAGAGTGAAGGTTAAGGATAAATAGGGAGAGGGGGAGAAAAGGGAGGGGGAGGGAAGAGGCGGGGGAAGGGGAGGGATAAGGGGCAGGAGGGTAGACCATGGAGTCAACCCAATAAGTTTATGATTAAATTCCCTAATGCTAGGGATTTTTATCGCCCAAGCAAGCCTTAGAGCAACCTCCATGATCCATGAATTGTAAGTCATTAACTAATTTATGGGATACTCGTTGTGACCATGACATCATTAACCACACTCCTTTCTTCAATAAACTGGCAAGAAATGCTAGCTTTTTTGTCAGCTTCTTGATTATTTCCTCTTAGAATATAGAAGAAGGTCACTGAATCGAAGGATGGGATCATCCCTAGGGATCTCTTGATAGTTTGGTTTAATAATGTGTTTTTTGTAGATGAGGCATAATTCATATACCATATTATAATCATGGAGTCTCCCATCACATGTAGTGTTTTTATTCCTTTCTTTTGAGCCTAGGTGAGGCTTATAAACAATCCATGTGCTTCAGCTTGATTGTTTGTCTTCCATCCAAGTCCCTAAGCATATCTATCTTCAACGATTCCTTTGGGATTAAGGAGAAACCTCCCCCTCCTGACACCCCATAGGGGAATAATATTACATCCAAGGGACTAATATTATAAATTCAAGGTATATAAATCCCAAGGTAAATATTGTAAACCCTAGAATTATCATGGTTGACCATGGTTGATTTTCATATTGAGACAATTTTTGTGAAAATGTGATGTTGCACTATGGTTGACCATGGTTAACCATGATTGATTTTCATATGCACAAAATCTTTGTCATAATGTAATGTTGGACCATGGCTGATTTTCATAATGAGAAAACCTTTGTCACAATGTGACATTGGACCATGATTTTAAACCAAAGGGATTAATATTAGACGCAAGGATTAATATTGTAAACCCTGTGAATGATCCGGATTTAAACAGGAATGCAATAGATTACAGAGATAACCATAAATATAGAGATGCGATAACCATAAATAAAGAGATGCAGTGGAAATAACACTTCATTTCATTAATGGAAAATACCGAAATATGCTTACAACCAAAATTGGAAA
>APFE030688755.1:0-10744 GCA_000404065.3 Pinus taeda
TCAGATTCAAATGAGCTTGGGGGCAATCCACTTGTTCCATCAAGACAGGAGGAAAATCCTCCAGTTCTTGTAACTCATGGGGTTAATTCTCTCGTTTCTATGGTACCCCCTCCAAGTAGTCTAGTCACTTCCTTTGCTTGGAATCCACTGGCAAGATCTCGCCTTCCTTATTATGTGCCTTTCCAGATTATAGTACAAGTTTTTAAAATGATTGTGTCTAGCACTGTTATAGATGAAGGTGCATCAGTGAGTATCCTTTCCTCAACTGCTTGGTAAGCGCTCGGTTCACCACCGCTTGTGCCTATTACACAGAATCTGTTAGGCTTTAATAGAGGAACCAGTCGAATATTAGGGATCCTTCTTTAGTTACCTATTACTTTGGGAGGAAAAACCATTTATCTGAACATGATGGTAGTCCCAAGCCCTTTAGATTACAATTTACTTCTAGCGCACGACTATGTTTATGACATGGGAGCTATTGTTTCAACACTCTTTCGAGTGATTTGTTTCCTGCATGAAGGAAAAATTATCACCGTTGACCAACTTTAATTTCCCGGTCCAAATATAGCTCCCAGTCAACCATCATCCCTAAATGGTCCATCCCCACCATGGGTTAATTATGTGGCAACCCGATCCATACCTACATCAACTGACGATCAATTCAGTGATGTTGTACATCATGTACTGGGGGCATTAGAACCAGATCTCTCCTTCATGACCTCTTATGAGTTGTGAAAAGGATTTCCGAGGATGGTTCATCGTCTTATGTCAACCTCGTTAAAAAATGAAACAAGGAATCCGAGGAGGGTTCGTTGTCTTGTGTCAACCTCATTAAAAAATGAAACAAGGATTTCCAAGGAGGATTCATTGTCTTGTGTCAACCTCGTTAAAAAATGAAACAAGGATTTCCAAGGAGGGTTAGTTGTCTTGTGTCAACCTCATTAAAAAATGAAACAAGGATTTTAGAGTAGACTTCCTTGTCTTGTGTCAAGCTCATTAAAAAATGAAACAAGGCCTTTCACTTGATCTTGTAAAAGAACCTTCATTCCACCCACGTGATAGCCATGACTAACCTACTTAGGTGAAGGTAATGAAGTTTGGGGGCATGTACCTAGTGGTAAAGTTAAGTTTCCCTGTAGGTTATGTGAAGGGAATCACCCCATTCACCTTTGTCTATCTGGATGAAGCCAAATAGGTGTTGGATAACCATCATGCTTCACCACAGTGACTTCCATATAGTTATAGGAGACTCTCCTTTTCATCATGCTGGGGGAATGTAAACCAATTCAAGCATATTTTTTCATTTTGATCTTGTGTAAAAAAGAAACTGAAGCCAAGCATAGTTTGTTCATTTCAAGCTTGTGTAAACATGAAACCGAATCTAAGCATAGTTCCCCATGGTTCAAGCTTGTCTAAAAATGAACCCATTTTCAATTTTTAACCCTTGTGATTGCCATTGTGTTAGCCTTTTGATCCTTGGTTTTTTTCATCTCATCACCACCATCTCTTTTGCCAATCATATGCTTTCACTTGGTTGTTTTGCCCATTTTGAGGAACAGTTGCAATGAGTGGTCTTATTAGCCAACCTCTTGACATAAATCAACATGTTTTGAGAAGTTCCAACATCATTGGAGCTAGTTACTACCCTAGACACCACTTGTTACTCAAAAATGAGTCCTCTTTAAACCCTTTTCAGACTCATTAAACATGGAAAGGTTGTCGAGCGCTTGTCCTTTCCATCTCGCTAAAGTATTGGAAATGTCATCCCTCCTGTATTATTTTATCCTTTTTCGGACGTGAGGGATTACTTTACAAAAGAAACTTATGGAGTTTTCTTTTCGTCCCTTTTCAAACTCTCTAAACATGAAAAGGAATGAGTTATCCTTGTTGTTAAACTTGTTAAAACAATAGCGACAAACTTGTCCATCTAAATGAGACTGAGTTTCATTGTCGCTAGACTCGTTAAAATATTAAATAGCACCAGAATTTCCTGAAGGGCAAATTATAGAACAAGCATATGTTATCCTCCTCAAGCTTGACAAAAGTAAAGAGATACTGGTCAGCAATGACTGGGGAAAAAGGGGAAAAAACTTGAAGAATTTATGGTAGCAAGTCACTCTTGAGCATAACACTTTCACTTCATCTCCATGATTGAGTTGGGTTGGGTTATTCTGTTCATTGGTCATCATACCATCCATATTTTGGGATTAATGCTACCAATTCATCTTAGTATCATTGACATGTTCAAGAGAAGTCATTCAGCTGAGAAATCACCATCTAGTTAATGTCTCATACACTGCAATAAGTCCAACCTTCATTTTTGCATGACCGCCATTCCTAAACCTTGTGTCGTTAGTTCATTTTCACCTCTATAAATTATTTGCTTTGTTTTGTGTCATACATGTGGGATACATCAAGGCCCTCCTATGATGAGTCTCTTCTTGTCAACATCAGCTCATTATCCAAGAACTTGACCTAGAAACAACCCTTTTAGTGCTTTGAAGCTTGCATACATCAATGGCAAGTTTCTCACTTCCGATGATAGGTTGACATCAATGGCCTTCGACTGAAAGATTTTGCGTGGTGTTTGACATCGAATCATGTATTCACACCACATGAATTGTATTGTAGTACCTTGAGGATCATTATCATTATCGGTGATCCCTCTCGTGTCTGTTAACAGATCACATCATTGGCTGGTAATCAGGCATTCTATGGCTTGAGACTCAAGTATGCCTTGGAACGTATCTCGAATTACATAGCATGGAAAGATTGCATAGAGGTTGTATTAGAAGACAATGGCTTGAAGGAATTCATTGATGAAGAAATCCAAAAGCCAATTTCAACTAATGCACAAGAGTTGGATGAGCGGAAGAATTGTGTGGCCAAGGTGAGATGGATCATCCTTGAGGGAGTTCAAGACCATATTCTATTGAGTCTCCATGAGACGAATACTCTATTTTCAATGTGGAAGATATTGAAGGACCTCTACCAGAACAGTAGCGACTAGAGAAAATTGGTGCTCAAGGATAAAATTCAAAGAATCAAGATGGAGAAGGGCGATACTATTTCCACATATCTGAACAAGCACACCACCTGCAAATATGAGCTTAGAAGTGTTGGAATAACTGCTGCCGATGATGATATGGTGAACCTCACTCTCCTTGGCCTTCCAAAGAGCTAGAATAGTTACCAAGACTCTGTGAATGGAATGGAGAAACTGTTGAATTGGGAATGACTGTGGTTGGATCTGATGCAAGAGGAGATCAAGAGGAGCACTCAAGAGGGTTCTTCATCCAAGGATGATGATGAAGAAAATATGGCCTTAGCAAGTAAGGCAAAGAAAGGGAAGGGGAAAGCTTCCCATTCCAAATTGAATTATTCTCACGGAGGGAAAGACTGGTGACAACTCTAAAGTGATGTGATTTAATTGTCACGAGATGGGAAATTATGTGACTAATTTCCCATCGAAGAAGCCCAAGAATGGATCCTCCGAAGGATTTAAAGGTGAGGCATTAGCCTCTCAGTTCAAAATGGACTTTACCCTCATCACATGCATGGTGTCATCGATGATGGGTTGTGTTTGGTATCTTGACAGTGGAGCCTCATTCCACATGATCAGTGATAAAAGTTTATTCAGTACATTGGAGGAGAAAGACCTCAAGATGGACATAGAGATCGGTGACAACGAAAGGTATAGTGTTTCAGGAGTGGACACAGTTGCTTTTCAAAGGGAGCATGGAGCTCCTATCACCCTCACAGATGTGAAGTATGTGCCTGGACTAAAGAAGAACTTAGTATCAGTCGCGATGTTGGAGGACAAAGGCTATGATCTTGTCTTTAGTAAGGGAAAGGTTTTCCTTAGACACATCACAATGAGACAGGTGAAATAGATCGGTTCATGAGTTAAGAACCTGTATGCCCCTAAGGTTCAAGATGTATGCAAAGACTTGAGGAGCAAGGCAAATTTTAGAGACTTGGTGGTTTATAGGGAGAGTAAATTACCTCTCAACATGTAGTCCTAGAAAAATTCTCATGCAATTGTGGAGGAGCCATAATTGGAGAAGTAGAGAGGAGACCGAGTGAAGAGATCCACTCATGAAAATACCTCCATTAGGGGGGGGATTTTGATCCAAGTAGGTAGAGGGATCACATGTAGCCATACCTCTAGGTGTGATGTGGGGCGATGTGAAGTGATAGTCTCAAGAAGGCTGAAATTGGGTAGGGTCCACTGAGAGGTTTTATCTCATGGATCTTATCTTGCTACGGGAGCCCAAAGTACATGGTAGCAAGAGGAATTAGTGGGATTGATGCAATGAGAGATCAAAATGACAGAGGCTAGAGCGGTCAAATATTGAAGAACGCAGAGAAGGATTGACAAAAGTGTAGAATGGCAGAGTCAGCAGAAGCGTAAAGTTTTCAGTTGACAGAGGCAATAGCAGTTAGAGACTTTGATGACAGATGCATCATACTGATTTAGGTTGGATGTTTTTTTTTTTTCTAGAGTTGCTAGAGCAACAACACTAGAGAGAACTGTTGCATGCATAACATTCCAAAGGTTCACGTTCAGGATTGAGTTGAATTTCTCTCTTGTTGAGAGGGAGTGTTGAAATTAGCAACAAGAAATGATACAAATAGAATCTAGAATATTCCAATTTTAATTTGTCCTTGAATTAAAATTGTGAATTAAAATCGAATTTAGTCTCATCAGTTTCTTATAAATAATTAGTTAATTCATTATGGATTAACTAGTTGGAGAAATTCAAGTTAGAAGTCTTTCTGAAGTCATCGAAGAGTTATCCCTTAAATTAAGGAGATAAGCCTTGAATTAAGGAGATAAGATTGAGTTATATTTGAGTTGTAATTAGTTAACTCAGTTTACTGAGTTAAGTGTAGTTAAATTAGTTCCAAACTATTTGAGGAACTAATTGTGAGTTATCAGTCAGTTGATGCATGCATGCACTCAACCAATGTACTCTAGATAACTGAATATTCCCTCATCAGTAACTCATGCATGTCTATTCTGAGAAAGACCCAGTTGAGAGTAAAGATAAGGACAATGTACTATCAGTTGCATGTCTTTTCCTATAAAGAAAACTCATGCATGCAGAAGGAAAAATTCCTTGGAGTATTGTGTAGTTCTGACAGTGTGTTAGAGTAGTGTTCCACTTCGTGAGGTGAGAATCATCCACTAGGAACAACACAAAGAAATAGGAGCTTGGAGGGCAAAGTAGAAGGCTTGTGAGAAGCCAGGATTTCTTGTGAGCATCTCTAAGGATTGTACTGAGAGCTCGCTAGCTGTGAGAACTATGGCTTTGTATACTTCTTATGTATTTCAACCTTGTATGATGATACATATAGTGGGGTTTTTAGCTGAGGCTTTCCCTGAAGTATTTTCATGTGTATTATGCATTGATTCTTCTTCTTTTGGTTATATGTTCAGCTCATTCTTGCTCTATCTTTAAGCTTCCACAAATTGATAGTAGAAGTAGGCTATAGTATTTTTCTTTGGTTATATTGCATTATCAGGTTAATCTACAGTCACATTTTCTACATGGTCTTAGAGCGAGATTTGTAGAGAATTTGCAAAATTTCTACATGCCTCTATGCAATTAGGACTGAAATTGTTGATTTTAGTGCCAGTGATCTTGATATTTGAGCCACCTTTCCAGGATAGCCTCCATACCACTAACTATAACTCCATGTAACTTTCTTGAATCATGAATAATATGCTAATGATGCTAACCATTGAAAACTTGAACAATATCTTCACGTAGACATGCCTAGTACACAACATACATTTTTCCAAACATATGGTAAAGATATAAGTTACAGGTCATGAATGCCTATCTGATCATAAACTTCTGAATTTCATCTGAGAATCACCAATAAGGTCTAATTCCCCCTCAAGCAGCTGTGACAACACGTGTTAGCCCATGCACTTATCAACCATTCAATAGACTATCAAATCATGAACAAGGGCCATATCTAGATCACATCATAGAACCATGCTTATTACCATCATATAACCAGAATAGAAACCATGAAAAATCAGCCATGAGATCACTTAATAACCAATAAATGTGATCATAATCATAATTAATAAAATAACTCGGAATAACATATGAAAAAGCCAACCAAGTCAGGTACTTCCACATACCAATTGACCAAAGATTAGGCTGAACCAAATATTTCTTTCATCCAATCACACTTGTGCCATATTCCAAGCATGAATGTGGGATCTCATGGGATAAAGCAAGACATAACCAAACATGGAATCCAGAGGTTAAAATACCTCCACCCTCAAGCTATTGTGATCTCACCTAAACTAGTCCCAAGATCATAAAACCAAACCATGTTTGGATTCTTGATAATTCCTTCACCATACCTTGAGGAATTTTCTTGTCTCCACCCACTTGTTAAGGGCTTCCCAGAGAATACTCTCTCCACCCCCAACCCTTGATATTTTCCTGAGACCACCTCACCCAGTTCCAAAACCTTCCAGAAATCCATATTACAACCAAGAATGAATCCCATCACACCATGACTATGTAGGAAACGGAAAGGAAAGGATGAAACCACTATTAACTAGGAAAAACCCATCCCAATGACAACAAATGAACAAAATAAATAAATCATGTACCATGCATTCACATCCTAGCAAGGAAATCACACATGAAAAATGTTACTTGCAAGATATTCCTATTGAAACTATTGATCCAACCTTTCTCCTTGTGTTCCTTCGCTTTCCTTTTCTTGTCATTTTTCCTTCATTTTCCTTCCTTTCTCTAAATCCAAGTGAATGATAAAGTGCTTCAAGAATTATCTAAGTGTGCAAGAGTGTATGAGAGAGAGAGAATGAAAGGTGAGATGAAAAATTGGGCTAACAAAAAGTTGTGAATTGTTTCTTTGATGACTTTTTATCATTAATGTCTCCTTTTTCTTCATTTTCCTTCATTTTCCTCTAATTTCCCTTGAATGCACATTTGTGTCTTTTCATATTCCTTTTCTCCTATTTTCCTTATTTCTCGTAACTAAATGATAATTATTGCCTCTTTTCCTTTTCCAATGCCTTTTCCAATTTCCATAGCCCTTACTAAACCACAAGTGGTTTCCACTAAAATTTTTTACCAACATTTAGCTTGGAATACATGTCCCATGACCTTGGTCTCATTTTGCCTTTATTATCATCTATTACATTAAACTTTAACTTGAGGTTGTTACAAAAATAAGATGAATAACATTGACCCAGATCAATGATGAGCACTAAGGAAACCAAAGGAAATAATATCCTTTTACCACCAAAGTGAACACCACGACCAACCTCACCTAAGAAACTAGCAAACCCTCCCACGTGAGTGCAACATAATCCATCAGAATACCAGGAGCAACAGGGTGAGGATAGCACCTCACTGCCATCGCGTATAACAATTTACCTCTGCCACCCTGAATTGACCCCCATGAATTTATAATATGGGGATGTGAGTTTATTACCCCAAGCCTGCAAACAGACTTCATGAAACACCATTACGAGGAATGGATAGGTGTAATCCTAGCATGCCATTTCAAAAACCATCTTTTCATGGATCATGGCCCCATCGTTGACATAATTAAATAAACTTGCAAGTGAATAGAAAATAACATTTTATCTAAAGGAAGAAATTTTATTGATCCTATACTATAATGTCATTGAAGTACGAATGTGAAGTCAAAACAGCCTCAATTGGAAGCATCATTCACTATTTCAAGTTAAAGGCGACATTGTCACTCCCTACAATGATGATGCATTATGTTTTATGTGGAGTCTATATTACATATTTTCCTCTCCCATTCCTCCAGAGTGGGATTTACATGGACTTGGCTATGGTTTGCATCTTAGGAAGATGATTAGCTAGGAATGGTGGTTGTTTGATATGTTATAGTACAATGTGGAGAAAGATAACATATAGTTGAATTTTAGTTAATTCGGCTTGGTTTCCTATCATAGGTGAAGATATGGATTTTTAGGAGTTGTGGCCTACACATATCTCCCTTCATCAACATGAACTAACACTACAAGATATTCATTTTGACCTAGACATCCTTGCAGATAGAACACTGGAGAGTCCTTCTCTAAGGTGCAAGATATTTTCATGTGTTATATTCCACCTAAAGTGAAGGGTCAACTCCCTAGTGTATAGGATTAACAAGATTGAAATTATAAGCGCCCTCCCTCATAGTCAACTTAGGAACTTAACAACGTTCCCAAAAGTGACGATGGAAGAATCATTTCTTAACCCTCCCTCAATAATTACAGGTCTTCTCTCTCCAAAACTTAGGTTCTATTTTGGTAATTATGTGTAACAATACATAATTTGATAGTGTTGTATGATGTTTAGTCAATATACCTTTTGTATTGAAGGCTAAACCATTTATTCATACTCTGATAAGAGTAAGACATTTTTTTCTAATCATTGTAATAATTTTCATCTCTATCTGTTTAAAAAGTGATAGGGCACAATTATATATCATAAATTTTGAAAAAAAAAATCTATAAGCTCTACTAGGAGATTTTTATTATAAATGTTTTCTAATATAAAAAAAAAAAAAAATAAATAATAATAAATAAATAAATAATAATATCTACATGTAATTCTATTAATAAGAATTTTATATCAATTTCATTTTTAATTTTATAAATTTAATATCAATGAAATATTATATATTCACATTTTTTTAAATTAGCAGCATTGTCTTTTTTATTTTAATATAAAAATATTAATAAATCTACAAAATAAAATTGCATAAACTTAAAAAATAATAAATAATCCTTTTAATATTCAAACAATAAAATTAAATTGTTTTAAGCCCTAAGGGATAGCTTAGTTGGTTGAGTTCTCGTTGCTAAGTACATTTCTAGTTGGGAGGTCATGGGGTCAAATATCCTCGACGCCCTTGGGGTTAGGCCTGACATATTAGACTGGCAGGTAGATCCCTTCTGGTGGATCTGCCTGGATTATTTTCCATGGATGTAGTAGCCACTTAGTGACCGTGAAACAGTTGAAAAATAAGATAAATACTTTTCAATATTGTTCATAAAACCAATTGGTCTCCACCTAAATCTATTTAGTTAGGGTAATGGTCCACATATTTATCTCTATTTAGGTAATTCCCTACCAAGAAAATTGCACTTCACTTTGGTTTCTCTCTCTCTCTCTCTCTCTCTCTCTCTCTCTCTCTCTCTTTTAAATCGTGACGAGAATATTGTATTAATTCAAAATCTATGCCGAGATCACAACATGTATAGTAGGTGAATATAATGAAAGTCCTTAGAATTCATCTATCCTTGCAACCTCATGATGGTCTTTATTCTCAATATATATTATCCGTCCTACTATCCCAAATGACATAAGGTCATTGGAGGTGTATATTCTCCAAAATACCTATAGATAGAAACACAATTTATAATGCATAAGGGACCCATTGTAAAAGAATAACTATGAAGGAAGGGATATCAATTTTCATTAGGACTCCTACGTCTAAGTCTACACCTTTATTAGTAAGAAAATTTACAACAAAATTGCTTATTCTCAACACATGAAAGAAGATAATAGTAGAGAAGGCTAATTCCATATTCTTGATTTGATTAATAATTCTTCACAACTTGCAATCTGTAGGAAAAAATCCATGAACATGTTGATGGATAATATGCTATGAATCTCCCAGCATCACCAAATATTTGATGTTTTCTTCTTTTCCCATAACGAGCCCTTGCAGTAATCCATATGACTCTTTCACATTATTCACACAATTGAGTAACCTCGAATTGTACTCAATCTCAATTTTTCCATTAAGGTTGAGAATAACCCCTCCTGCTCTTTCCACCTCTAGATGATGCTTTGAAGCACCATTAAAAATAAGTGAAAAGGGTTTCTAATATTTCTTCCATTCATTCGTTTAATCTTAATATAGCCTCAACTTCCATCATTTTGTATGTCTGAGTGAGTTTTCTGGCTCCTTGGCAAACTAGGAAGGAGGTTCGGAAGCCATTCTTTTTCTTGGGGACCCACATTTCCCATATCATTAGGGAGGGATTTTTTTTAGAATATCCAACCCATAACATTTGAGCTCTTAAGGCTATAGAGTGATGGTGCTACCAGTTGTCACTAAAAATGATGTCATTCTAAACTATATAAAACTTCCAATAAACAAATTTTTGAAATACCAACCAGAGTTGTTTGAAAGAGTTTTTCCTTTTAATTTTCCAAGGTAGCAACCCTCCTTAGAATAGAAGAGGGAGGTGGGTTGATTAGGTGATCGAATTATAGAGATGGGAGGAGTAAGGGAAAACTCCCAGACTTCATGAAGAAAAGAACAAATGAGAAGAGAAATTAGTTCTTCCTATATCAAGTGTTGACAATAATACTGCTGCAAAATGTCTCTATCTTCTTTCAAATTAGAAACTCCTTTTACAATGATCTTGCACTGGTGCAGTCCTTTACCAGTACGCAGGCTGCAACCTGCTGAGAGCTACAACTCTCTCTCGTTTTTCAGTCTCTCCTGAAAGGGAGCTACAACCCCCTACTTCTTTTCAAGGACCACTTTTCATAAATTTTCAAACTGGATCCATATACATCAAATGATCATCAAGTACATGTAAATTATACAGTCAGCTGCAATAACCAGATCAACAGTAACAGAACTGAACCCAGAACACCTTAAGAAAAATTCAACTAACAGAAGATCTTAACACAGATACGCAGTT
>APFE030688769.1:0-10907 GCA_000404065.3 Pinus taeda
CAAGATGTTGATCTCATGTCGAGAACGCAATAGGTCACTACTCTGTCTTCCCTTCCTCTGACAACATAACAATCTCCGAGCGAAGAAGAGGAAATTGTTCTTCTTCATGATGGTTTGGTCATGGATATGTACAATCTAAATTATGATGATATTCAGAAGAAACACCTTCCGAACAATCTCACATCTCCTGCATTAATTAGAGAAAGGATTATTGTGACAGATACTAGGAGGAATCTAGAATACATTGTTGCAACCAACTTGGCCTTCATAGGTGCTACCAAGTCAAACATAGAGTATCTCATGGCTGAAAATAGATAGATGGAAAATAACTTACTGGAAGCAAGGAAACCAGTGGAACAAATCCAAGGAGAGGTCCAAAAAGAAGCTCCCTCACAAGTGTATCTAAAAATACTTAAGGAAGCCATACTTGTTGAAGTATCAACATTGGAAGAGACCATGATAAACCTCGAAGAGGAGCTTCTCACCATGCACAGAGTAGTTGTCTGCTTGCATGGCATGTAGCGAAAGTGAAAATATAATTCTAAATCTCTCAAGGTTTTCATACAACCATCATTACTATGCATGAGTGGGCAATACAACACAAAGGTGTGCCTCACGAGCTGGTGAAGAAGACAAGGCAATAGGTTGAGTTGTGGAAAGAAGGGGTTTGAATGTTTATCCATAGTAAAACAAAGCTTGGCTCATTCATCACCAACATTCAAGCCTCTTACACATAGTTTTACAACAATGTGGATTTCATGGTGAAGTCACATAAGATCCCTTCAGTTGGCTCACTCACCCAAGCCAAAGTCAGGAAAAAAATCAGGCAAGAGGTTGAAGAATAAGTGAAACAGCTCTAGAAGATCGCCACCAAGTTAGATCTAGAGGTGAACAGACATAATATGTAGAAGTAAATTGGTGGCCATGTCCTCATCTATACCATGTTGCTCATGTCGAAGAAGAAAACTCATACCAGTGCCAAGGCAGTGTACCCAAATGTAATGAAGACTAGAGTCCACTTCTAGCCCGATCCCATTACATAGTTTGGGGAAGTCATTGCACAGTACAAAGCTTGGTACCAATATATGACTGAGAAAATACAAGTTGAAGTGGTTGAGCTGGAGTTTCCCCAAACTCAAGCTTGGCTTTTTTTTGTCTTATTAGGTTGTCTAGTTAACTCTACCCAATTTTGTCTTATATGGGTATGAGCATATTGTGATATTCTTTTCTAGTTAATTATAAGTTAAATTGCAAGTGTCAATGGTGGAATGTGAAGTCATTTTGTAAAGAACTTCGAAGGTCATGGTTGAAGGAAGTCAAATAGTCACAAGGTAAGTCCAAGAGTCACATAAGGGAGATGATTGGTCATCTCATTTGCTGTAAATATACCCTCATAACTCATGTAAAGGGGTTTTGGATAGGATTTTGGCTTAGGATCATAAGCCTAAGAGTATTTTTGAGAGCCTTGGCTTCTCCTTAGCATAGAGGGAGTATCTTTCTTTGGAGGAGAAGGTGTTGGATTCATGTTCCACTGTTGGGACTAGTGGTTTGGAAATTGTATATGTATGTTTGGGACTTTCACTTTAATAAAATCTCTAACTAGAATGTTTTCATTCATATGTTGTGAATATGGTAGGACTCGTTTTGTTATGTTTGCAATATATGTTATTCCATTTATGCTAACGCTTATGAAATATTTTGTTTGCATTAGTATGAATCTTGTTGAATGTGTGTTATTATGTATGTTAATCAAGGTTACCTTTTGAACTATTTTCAGGCTAACTTATGATTCCTCTTATGCTTCTGTGTTTCTTTCAAGTTATGTAATATTACAAGTTTCTAAGGAGCTCACTCACTTTCCCTTCATGGTGTTAGAAAATTTCATGCATTTCACTTGACGATGCACAGAGCTATACACTTGTTTCACCAAAGTCACGAATACATCATTCTATGTGTTATTGTAGCCAAGGCACACCACTAAAACCCACTATTTGGGCAACCAGGCCATATTCCAAGTGGGGCTCCTAATCCAAACTATGTGAGGTATAATTGAGACTTCATATTGAGGAGGCCCCTTTAATTTTGGCAGGTCCAGCACCGTCAACATTTCTGGCTCTAGAAGGAGGGATAGATGACAAGTTGAGCCCATGAAGTCCGTTTGAACTTTCCTTATCTTTAAATGGATTCTTCCCATATCGTAATCCCTACATTTTTTTCTAGAACTGCAAATCTGAAAGTGCCTACAGGGATAATTAGTGACTTTTCAAATATGACGTTTGATGGCAATGGTGGAATAAACATCCTTGAGCACACTTCTTGCTTTCTTGAATTATGCACACATCAAAAAATTCACTATGAGGATATTGCTTGCAGGTTGTTCATCCTTATGTTTGAAGCACACGTTAAAGATTGGTGCTACATATTACTAGCCGATCCTATTCACTCTTTCAAACATGTTGTCAAGGAGCTCTACCACACCTTTGACAAGTATGATTATAAATTTGTTTATAAGAAAATCATACATGTTATAAAAGCACCTGATGAATATCTAAATGATTTTCACAATCACTTCATTAATTTTTGTTATGAATTTCTTAAGGATGATATTGATTGGAATTTCATGAAAGAGAAGTTCATATTTCTTATTCATATTTCAATGAATCCAATAGAATATGAATCATTCAAAAGTCTCCTAACATACATTGGCTATGGATCTCTTAAATATGCGACCGAGAAGTTGTCATTCTAAGTGACTCCTCAGCTTTTCCTCATCAAACAACTCCATTTATGCAGGTTGAGGTAGGAGAACTTGAGAATTCATCCGTTCATCTACCACCATCTTCTCCCACTACACATATTCAGAATTTAAGCACATGTTTTGACTGTGAATTTGATTTTACTACTGACATTATTTCTCCTTGACCTCCTTCCATTGGTTCCTTTGCTCCTCCTGATTGTGAGTTTTTCTATCCACCTATTTCAATTGTTTATTCTGGTTCTCATGAGGATCAAAATTTGGATGGAGTTAGTGTTAACCGAGGAACTTGTGATATTATTTCTAATGATTATGTGTGGGATTCTATTTATAAATAAGAATTTGTGATGCAAGTTGATGTTTCTCCTTTTTCACCTATAACTCAGTATCCTAACATCTTCCACGATTCTTCCTTCTCGGTTGATTCTTTGGAAGGATCGGTTTCTGATGATGTTAATTTTGATCACACTCAGGATTCATGAAATGCCAGTTTTACATTTAAATATGGAGAGGAAAAATCTTCTCTTCCCGATCTCCCATCCATCATCTAATCATTGTGAAGAAATAGAGAGTGAAATTCCTTGTTTTCAGACTCCTCTCTCTATGATTTATCAGATCATGAGGATCCATTTCTTTTTGATGATGACATTTCTGATCATAGTTTTTTTGATCTATTCATCAACTCATCTAGTCACAACTCCATGTTTTCTACTGTCGATGTGTCTAAGCCACTGGTTTTCAATGATCTACCTTCTAATGTCTTGGAACTACCGCAAGTTGTCGAGGCACTTCAGCCTAGGCTGGTGGTTATGTCAGGTTCTCACAATCTCCAAGATAGTTCCAATCATGATTAAGAGAGTACTTTATCGCTCAAGAATCCTCATCAGTTGATCGCACAATTTAAAAAAATAATCTATTTCAAAAGTTTCACATTTTCCATATATTTTGCATGATATGATCACTCAATCAATGGAGGAGTCATACCTCGAAAGCTTGTTTGCAAAACACAATTTTTTCACTTTCTTTATGTTTGCCAATATTGAAAGTTTGGAAGAACGCTCTAGCATGACACCTTGTTGCAATGTGTTTGAACACCACAATGCATTAGCATAATGTTTTGCATGTGATCTATTGTTGTATTTTTTTGCTTGCATTTTTAGTCTTCAAATGTTGCAGCATTTCACATTTTATCTTTTTGGTTGGTTGTTATTCCTGAAAATAACTCTTGCTATTGATTCCCTCACCTATATAGGCTAGTCTATGCTTCGATGGTTACACTGTAAGTTTCATTTTATGTAAGCCTGACCTATTCTCTATTATTTTAGGAGTAGGAGTAGTTTTGCTTGTTTCTTTGTTTTTATTTAATGTTCCTTATGCCCTGCCATTTTCTGTCCTTTCTGTTGCAAATAACTTCCACATGCTACCATATTTGGTTTTGAAGCAAGCATGGTGAAGCTTAAGAGGAAATTGTCTTATTATCAATGTTTGTTTATCTGTTAATTCCATCTCTTTGTGTGGACCTTTCACCTTTTAGTCGATGATACCCTTATGGAAAATATTTTCTTTCTCGAAGAGAACCTCTATGAAATTATGATCTTGTATATGTAACTAGTGCCACCTACTCTAACTGGATTTTAATCATTGGTTGGTTTTTCCTTGTCGACTAAGTCAAGTAGAGAAAGGAGGGGAGGAAAATTTAACAAGTGAACTATATTTCAGAGGTGTATAAATATCCTTCTCTGAAGGGACAACCTCCTTTGCTCTCAATAAGTCAAGATTCGTCTTCCACCCCATCAAATCAATAAGTGCCTATCCATAGTCCTATATAAAATATATAAATAAAGGGTAAAAGAAGAGAAATGATTCCTGCATAGAGAGGTGAAGCAAGAAAATCCACCGAGGTATTGTCTAAGCACGTTGGTAGCAGCGCAATTCTTGTGTCCCTAAAGTGACTTTGTCAGGGTACTTTCTAGGCCTGCTAATAGTGAATCAACACCAAAGATGAAAACTAAGACTCTAAAAATCCTTATCCACTTGGGCATCTATATACTCCTCATCCCCAATCAAAATAGTTGAGTTCGACTTGTCTTTGTTACTGTGTCGTCGATGAAGAGAATGGTAGGGACTATATCTTTAACTCAAGCTAAGGAAAGAAACTATGGTCATCAATGAAATGAGAAATACTTCCTGAAGATTTAAACTTGGTTTACATGAGATAAGAGCCATAGAGAAAGCTAGGGTTCTACTAGTGTGTCACCAAGTGTTGTAGTTGCTACAACTACCCTCCAAAATTTTTCGCATGATTTGATTTTGGAGCATCCCTTTTGTCTACAAGAGTTCATCATTAATTATTATCAAGTATTCATGCTATGTTAAAGACTTATCATTCCATGCAGTTCTTGTGATGTCTTATTTTGATCTTGATTTGATACCTTTCTAATTCATGCCATCTCCTGCCTTAACCTTCCAGCATTGTCGATTTTCTATTTTGAAATTGTCAGATATATGGTCAGAAGAGTATTGAGACCTTTCCAGAAGGTTGGCAATTCTTGCTACATCAGATTGTGAAAGAAGGAAAATTGTTTAACTGGTTGGACTTGTTGGCTCGACAATTGAGGACCCATGTAACTAATGCCAAGAACCCTCCCAAGGGAAAGAATTTCAAGTTCTACATGTCTACTTGTTGGATGCAATCTGTGCTCATAACTCTTTTCCTCGAATGGGTTAGAACTGGACACCCAAGGAATGTGTTGTACACATTTATTGCAAGTTGTTTTTAGATTGAAGCCACAAAGGATTCATGGAGAAGCTAACATATCACTTACTCATTCCATTGTATAAGATGATATTTGAGGAATACCTAGATTGCATGTCACATGAGGTGATGGAAGTAGTGTGAGAATTGATGAATTGGTTTGGCTCATCGGATGGCACTTACCTCAGAGTGTTTGGCAATCAGAAGTCTCCACATATTCTACTGAGGTATGCCACCGATAATCTGATCATGAAAGAATTTGCTTATCATATTTCCACATGGTTATCAGGATTTTTGCGAAGGAAGAATAAAGTAGCTTAGCCTAATCTTCCTTTGCAAATTGGATTGTACAAGATCAAGAATCTGAATTTTACTGACACTCATGGAAAATAGTGTAACACCCTCCTCCCACATTTACCCAAGTTAACCGATACACTGGGTTAAACATGTGACAAGAGGATATTATGATCTAATTCAACTTCCTATGTATAGTTAATGAAGTGGAACCAAAGAAACACAACCAACCTGACCTTCTACACATGCTACAGAACCTCCAGGAGCCAACCAACCTTCTGAGGTGACCAACCCCTAAGGCAACCCGAAATATTACAAACCTATAGCCTCGCTTTCTCCCATGACATGGGAATGCATGCAAATTTGGCCCTCCAGTCGCTTTCATAGCAAGGGCATGCAGGAGACTGGGGTATTTTTCAGCTAGTTTAGAGCTAGAGACCCTAGATTCTGTGCCACGTTTTGAGGGTCAAGTCTCAGGCCACTACCTAGAACTTCATTAAACTTCCATAAATAAAAAGTAGCATTGAAACAATGATACAGATGTAAATACTTGAACAAAAACTTGAGTAGACCCTTGCTAGCCATGATAGACATTTTTTCAAACATGTCATAAAAAAGCATTCTACAGGTCATAACAACAGATCTGAGCATATGAGTCTCATACTTATCTAAGAATCACTGAGAAGAATTTATACCTTATCACGTTAGTTGCATTATCATATATTAGGACATATATTCATTTTTCATTCATTTACAAATCAAAACATGACAAGAGCCATACATCATCATTGTCTTAAAACATACTCGTAACCTGCATATAAAAAAAATAAATAATAAGGATACAAAAACCATAAAATCTAAATATAAATGAGTACATTTACACATGGAATGCCAAGGATAAGGATCTCTTATTAATGAATGCAAAAGCCAACTGGGATTGGGACTTCCATGAACCACCCGACCATAGATTGGTTGAACCAAATCTTTCTTTCAGCCAATCACCCTCGTGCCATATTCCAAGCATGAATGTGGGACTCATAACAGAAAAGAAGAAACGAATGAGCATGGATGCCACTGGATTTCACCACCTACACCGTGAGGAATTTTACTAACTCCTAGTCCCTAGGCTTTACCACAACCCATAGTCTGATTCAGGGGTCATTAGGCCATGATCAAGACACCACCCTACAGGGTTTACCATATATCTTGTTGTTTACCAGCATAGGATTACTAGGCATGATCAAGGGCACCCACTTCTAGGCTTTACCATATATCCCGCCATTCATTGATCAAGGATTCCTGAGATGACTGAGGCAACAAAAAATCAGGCTTTAGCACAACCCATAGTCTAATTCAAGGGTTACTAGGTCATGGCTTTATCGAAATCCATATTCTGGTTCAAGGATCATTATACCATGCATTCTTCCTTTCAAAGATTCACCTCACTTAGGTTCAAATCCATCCAGCAATCCAACTCGACCAAAACATGAGAACCCATCACCTCAAGTCTATCCAGAAATGGCAAGGCTAGGCTGAAAAACACTGTCACACCTAGAAAAGCTCATGCCAATGAAAACAAGAGAACAAATAACACACATGCATAACCATGCATGCCAAAACTAGCAAGGAAATCACTCATGCAAATCGATACCTACAAATAATGTCGATGTAGCTGCTAGATCATACTCTTCCTTGCTTGATCCTTGCTTTCCTTTTCCTTCTTTGCTTTTCTTGATCCAATGCTAAAGTGCCCCAAGAAAACTATAAGTGTCCAAGATTGTGAGAGAGAGAGAATAGAGAGGGAGATCCAAAGTTGAACTGACAAAAGGTACCAATTGATCTTCATAAGCCTTTTTATTAATGAGGCCTCTATTTTCTTCAATTTTCCATTATTTTCCTTGATTTTCCTCCTCACAGGCAACCTGTGACCTTTCACCTTCCTTTTCTCCTAATTTCCATTATTTTCATAAATAAAATGTCAATTAATTCCCCATGCCTTTTTAAATCTTTTGTCATTTCCTTTGACAATTTTGTTATCCATAATAAACCAAATGAACACCCACACTAGGATGTCTTGCCCAACATTCAGGTTCGAATAAGTGTCTTGTAACCGTGATTATTATTTTTCTTTTATTAACTTTTATTACATGGAGTTTTCACCAGGGTTGTTACAGAACCCTCCCCCTTGGGGGAACACCATCCTCGGTGTTCAAAAACACCTACAACCAACAAGACTACTGTAGGAGAAACATACTTCCCATGGAGCTTTATAGCTTAGCTCGATGCAGTATTTACAATGATCAACTTGCTGAAAACAAAACCAACACGACAACATAACAACATGAAAACCATAATGACATGATACCCACACTACTTATTTGATATTTATAACAAGACTCATGGTAGTATTTACATCCATATAATGTAAATAAGCCCAAAAAAAGAAAACATCACACAAAAAAATATACCAAAAACACTCATTCAACCAGCGAATAAGAAAGGATACGTATCCCACATTTGATCTGCCATCTCCCACGTAGCTTCATCATGCCCAAACTACTTCCAGTACACTTTAACTTGCTTGATTTCTCGGTTGCGGAGCATGAGCATATTTCTTTACAATATACATTATGGTTTCAGCTGGAATTCTCCATCTGGCTCCACCTACAATATAGACTAGTTAATCACATGATCAACATATTTAACATACTTCTTAAGAAATGACACATGGAAAACATCATGGAATTTCACTGTTGGAGGCAGCGCAAGTCAATAGGATATTGTCCCAATCCTTTCAATAATATTGAAAGGTCCACAAAACTGAGGTGCCTGCTTGGCACATGATCCAATCTGCAATGAGCTCTTCTTTGGCTTGATGCGCAAATACACTTGTTCCCCAACCAGAAACTCCTTAAACAACCTGCTTCAATATGCATAACATTTTTCCCTATCCCGTGTTGCCTTTAGATTCTTCTTGATTACTTTCATTTCATGTTCCATTTCTACTAACATATCCAGTCCAATCAACAACCTGTTCATTGCATCACTCGAATTGATGGGAGTATTAGTGACACCACCCATACAATGCTTCGAATGGACTCATCCTCAAGGATTCTTGATACCCATTGTTGTAAGCAAACTCAACCAGTGGAAGATACTCATCCCACTTTCGCCATTGATGCATTACATACATCCTCAACATGTTCTCCAGTATCCTATTGTCCCTCTCTGTCTGTCCATATGTATGAGATGGTAACAGGTATTGAAGGCAAAATCTATCCCCAATCATGAAAATAGCTCCTTCCAAAACTTGGAAGTAAACTTAACATCCATGTCTGACACAATATTCTTCAGAACACCATGCAATTTGACCACATCTCGGATGAAGAGATGTGCTACATCATTAGCTATATAAGTAGACTTTACTAGAATGAAATGCACTACGTTTTTTAACCTATCCACCACAACCGTGATGGAATCATGGTTTGTAGATATCCTCAGAAAATATGTGATGAAATCTATGGAAATGACCTCCCATTTCCACTCTGCAATTGCAATTGGCTATAGCAGTCCACTTGGATGCTTACATTATGCTTCCACCTTCTAACAGTCCAAACATCTAGCCACAAAATCTCCTACATCCTTCTTCATATTCGACCAATAATAAAACTTCTTCACCATTGTTAATGTCTTTTGATACCCTGGGTGACCTAAATATAATTTCACATGAAACTCTCTCAAGATAGTCTTCTTGATCTCACTATTGTCTAGCACATATATCTTGTCCCTAAATCTGATCAAGTCATTTGTTGTGAGATGATGGTCCACATCCTGACCACCTGTACCCTATTGTAACATGTTCATAAGCTCCATGTATTTGTCATCCTACTAACCTGCCTATAAGATTCGACCTTGTAAGTCTGTCCCATAAGAACTCATAGCTGCTATATGATTCACATGTATCCACCTGCTAAGAGCATCTGCAACTCTATTCTCTTTACCCTTAATGTACCTGACCTTAAAGTCAAACTCACTAATCGTGGCCAACCATATAGCTTTCCTGGAATTCAATTTTGGCTGATCAAATAAGTTTGTCAACCCACTATGATCACTCATCAATACAAACCTCCTACCAAGAAGATAGTGCATCCACATGTTCAGCGCATGGATGATCACTGCCAACTCAAGATCATGTGTCGTGTAATTCTACTCGTGCTCATTCAGTTTTTGTGACTCATAGCACACTACTTGTCCTTCCTACATGAGGACTCTCCTCTCTTGCAAGCATATGTGCATACCACAAATTCTTTATCTCGATCTGCAATTTTTAACACTAGAGAATTTGTCAACAATTGCTTCAACTATTCAAAACTAGTTGCACATTCCTCTGTCCATTCAAATCTCTTACCTTTCCTCTGCAATGACATAATAGTATATGCAATGTGAGAGAATTTCCCGATGAACCTCCTTTCGTAACCTGCTAGTTACATAAATGACCTTAGTTTATCAACATTTCTAGGAATTTCCCATTGCATGATAGCTCTTATCTTCTCTAGATCCACTGTTATGCCTTCCTTTGAAAAAACATGTCCCAAGTAGTGTTCCTTTGTCTGAAAGAAACTGCATTTGCTAAGCTTGGACTACAACTAATGCTCTCTCAGCAATCTCAATACTCCCACTAAGTGCTCAACATAATCTTCCTCATTTTTAGAATATATCAAGATGTCATCAATGAATATAATAACAAACTTGTCCAAATAAGGATGCAACACACTATTCATTGAGTACATAAAGGTAGCTAAAGAAATAGTCAAACCCAATGGAACTACAACAAACTCATAATTCCCATACTTGTTCTAGAAAGCTATCTTGTATATTTCCTTTTCCTTGATGCGTACTTGATGATATCCAGATCTCAAATCAATCATGGAGAACACTACTTCTCCCTTCAAATGATCGAAAATGTCGTCAATCCTCGAAAATGAATATCTATTCTTGATGGTTACCTTGTCCAATTGCCTGTAGTAAATGCATAACTTAAGAGTACCATCCTTCTTCTTCACGAACAACATCAGTGCACCCCAAGGTGATACACTTGGCCTA
>APFE030688775.1:13451-44972 GCA_000404065.3 Pinus taeda
CGATGAGATCAAATGTGTGACCATTGTTTAATAGGTCGAAGGCAGTGGTGGTGGTCGACGCATGAACTATACATATATGTATGTTCACAAGGGTAATATATTCATATATATATATATATAGCCAAATGCGCGGGTATTGGTATATGGAGGTATTGTGGGTCATATAATTCAGGTGGGCCACTACAAAAATATTAATCATAGATAGATTCATAAATACACACACATATAATTAGCCATATGGGGTACGCCATGTAAGCAGGTATCCTTAGGTCTCGAGAATATCTGTCGAACAATAGTGGGTTACTTTGTCACGTGGGCACCACAAGGAAGCCACATGGGAACCACGTGACAAGAAAGAGAATAATGATAATTTAGATGAATAAAACCTTAAAGGAGTGTAATTTAGAACCCAAGAGTCCTAATTGGATGAAATTTTATATTATTGGAAACATATCACCGAGACGAGTGTGATGGTAACATTTATTTTGGATTTTGAGAACTTAAGGGAAAGACATGTTTTTTTTTATCCCATATATCTAAATTTTTACTTGGGAGATTGGATTAGCAAGTGAACAATCCACTGAAGGTAAGGTGGGGTGTTTAAAACCAAGCACATAAAAATTATTTGACATAATTTTTACCCTAGAAACCCCAAAGTGGGGAAATCCGACAAACTTGGGCTCTTTATTCAGCTTCAGAAAATTGATGACAACAAATATTTCCTTAGGAATTTACAACAATAATTTACCCAGATATTGCCAGCCCTTTGTCCCAACAAGTTAGTCATACGACCCAGTGAAATTTGGCTTGTATGGCCTGCCAAATTGATTTGCATGGCTCACTGAAAATTGGCCTATATGGCCTAGTCAAATTGACCCAACAACTTGTCCCCCTTCAACCCAATCAATTTTCCCAACTCGACCCTGTTAAATCAACCTCATCTCTGCTCAATCAAATTGACTTGCATGATCTTGTATCTTAGTCTCCACTAGTCTATTCGTTGCTCCTGAAAGATAGCCTCTTCGTTGATTCAATCTCTGTTGTTTTTTTTATATCCTGTCATTATTAAATGCCCAAATATTGTGTCGAATCAAACTGATCTCTCTAACAACCACTTTCCATATTTTATAATTTTTCTGACCTAATCTCCAAATTGATGGAGGGTTGAGATTATATGTCCACACTTGAGATTAATGGTCACAATATAATCTTTCGCTAACCTATTAAATTTATATAAAAAAGTTTCTAATAAAATAAAAATTAAATTATTTATTCTATGCATAAGGTTCAAAATTAGGAAATATTTAAATATTTCACTTGTGAGAGAAATTTGGTGATTTACTGCATGTCATGGAACTTGATCATGCAAAATCACCTTCCAAGCTACATTTTCAACACCCACTCTTAGTGAGGAAGGTGTTCAGCACCACCCCCAACTTATTTATGAAGAACACCAATTTTCCCTTCATCAACACCTTGATCAAAATTTTTGCTACCTGCTCATCCATTGGTAGATAATGTAGTGTTGCTATTCCCTTCTGCACACAATCTCAAAAGAAGTGGTACCTAATATGAAGGTGTTTCGACTTGTCATGAAACATTGAATTCTTCAAGAGCTTGATACAACTATGATTGTCATAGTGAATCAAAGTAAGCTCCATCTCTTGATCAAATAGCCCCATGAGAAGTTTCCAAACCTAGATTGCCACAAGTTGCCAAGATGGAAGTCATGTACTCGGCCTTCATAGAACCCAATGCAATTGAATTCAGCTTCCTTTTGAACCAACAAAATTCTCTTGATCCCAAGCTGAAATAACACCCAAAAGTGCTCTTTCTATCATTTGTACTTCTTTCCCAATCAAAATCGGTGTACTCCTTTAGCTTCACCCCATCCATATGAGTATATCTCAGTCCATAATAAATTGTTCCTTAAAGGTATCTCAACACATGTTTAGCAACATATAAGTATAATTTCTTTGGCTCTACCATAAACTAATTGAGTGTATTGATTGCAAAACAAATGTTTGGTTTAGTATTGACCAAGTACATGAGAGAGCCAATCAACTATAAATGTAATGTAGGGTCCATTTCTTCTGATCTAGAAGTATCAATCTTCTTCCAGTTGGTCACTAGTGGCGTAGACATGGGTTTGCAGTCCATCTTCCTAGATCACTTTAAGGTCTCAATTGTATACTTTCCCTGCTCGAGGAAGATCTCTCCATCCTTCTGCCACATCTTCAAGTCCAAAAAATAATGCATCAACCTTGAACCCATCATGTTGAACTATGCTACTAGGTGCCTCTTTCATTCTACTATGAGCCTCTTGTACTTGTGAGAAATAAGTCATCCACATATAGAACCAAAATGAGAGGCTCACCCTTGACTTGTATGTAATATAGGTTTGGGTTCGCCTCACTCTTGGTGAATCCTATGCCTTGTAAGTCACTGTCATTCTTGGCATAACACGCCCTGGGAACCTGCTTGAGTCCATACAACAATATCTTCAATTTGCACATATGGGAATCCTTCCCATGCACTTTAAAATCCTTCGTCTTCTGAATGTAAATCTCTTCCTCAACCACACCATTGAGGAAGGTCATCTTCACGTCCATCTGGTGAATCCTCCAACCCACCTATGTTGTAATAGAAATTACTACTATGATGGATGAATATTTGGCTATTCATGAAGGTTTCATTGTACTCAATCCCTTCCTTCTGTGAAAACCCCTTACCCATAAATCATACCTTAAAATTTTCCACACTGCCATTTACAACATGCTTAATCTTGTAGACCCATCTAGAGCCAACCACAATTTTTCCTTTGGCCATGGAACAACCTCCCAAAAATTGTTATTCATGATGGAAGAATACTCTTCCACCATAGAATCCAACCACACTTGATACTCAAATGCCTTCTGGAAGCTGGAAGCTTCAGCCTCAATCAACCCACTCATCAATTCCATGTAGTTTGAATATCTCTATGGTGACTTTCCCTGTCTAAATAAATATCTCGGAGCACCTACGTACTCTTGTGCATCTCTCAGTGTCTTCTTTTCCCACTTGGCCCTCTTCATCCCTATATACAGAGTCTAAGCCTAAGCAAGAGGAGTGCTATGTTCTTCATTCCTTTCCTCTTGCTTGACCTTCTCATTTTACAAAACACTTTGTGACACAATAACCCATGGTTTTTGCACTATATCTATCTTTGGTGTCACATGCTCCTGAATCTCCATTGTAGATGAATATGTGTTGCAAGACTTCCTAAGATCCCTATGCTCCTCAAACCTTACATCCCTATGCAACATTGTTTTCTTGAGTGCTGGAATATAAATCTTGTAGTATTTTGAAGTTTCGTTGTACCCCACAAGAATTCCATTCTCTACAATATGTTCCAATTTGGTTCTCTTCTCTAATGGAACATGGAAATATACTAGACGACCAAATATACAAATATGTGACAAATTTGGATTCTTCCCTATAAAATCATCCTTAGGTGTCAACCTTCCCAACACCTTATGTAGACTCCATTTTTCAAATAAACAACAATGTTGCAAGCCTATGCTCATAAAAACATAGACAATTCCCACTCATGTAACATAGCCTTGGCCGTTTCAATAATTTCCCTATTCTTCCACCCTACAACCCCATTTTTGTAAGGGTTGTATGGAATTGTCAACTCTTTTCTGATACACTCACATGCACAAAAGTCATTAAATGAATTCAAGGTGTACTTGCCTCCATTATCAGACTTGAGTGTCTTGATATTTCTCCTTGTTTAGTTCTCTATAAGGGCCTTAAGCTCCTTGAAACAACATAATACCACATCCTTCTTTTTCAAGAAGTATATCTAGGTATTTCTGGAGAAATCATCTATGAAGGTCACATAATAGTAGTATCCACTTAAGCACACTATTGACATGGGCCCACACACATCTGAATGTATTAGGTCCAAAATGCTCTTTCCCCTAGTATCTTTGTTGGGAAAGGTGGCCTTGGCATACTTTCCCATTACAAAGTCCTTGCACACATCATCCTACTCAACCCTCAACTTAGGCAGTCTTGTCACAATCTCCTTGACCACAATGAGTGCTCCATGGTGCAAATGAGCCATCCTCTTGTGCCATAATTCACCCAACTCTTGGTTGCCACTCAACACTGCTTATGTTAGTTTAACCTGAAGTCTGAACATGATACCTTTTCTAACTCCTATCACCTTGATTTTTCTAGAATCCTTAGATCGAATAAAACTTAACCATCCTCAAAGGTAATGAAGTAATCCTTGTTTTCCAAGGTAGCAAAGAAAATCATATTTTTGGTCATTCTCAGAAAATACAACACATCTTCCACTAGCAAGGGTTTTCCAAACTCCCTTCAAACTTTGATTGTGCCAACTCTTGGTACTTTGCACTTGGCATTGTCCCCAAGTTCTATGCAGAAGTAAATTTATTTATCCTTCAGGCTGGTGAAATAATCCTTCACTCTTATAATGTGGCAAGAAGCCCCACTGTCAATATACCAAAAACTAGTGGATACTAGACTTGAGAAACAGTCAAATCAGTGAAAACTCATTTTTGAAAATGGTTGCAAATTCCTCTACTTCATCTGTAACAACAATTTTTTTCTTTTGTTTCCCCATTTTGTTATTAGGGAATTGGTTGGATAAGTGTCCCGGATGATTAAAATAAAAACATTTTATCTTATTGAGGTCCTTTTTATTCTCTCCCTTAGAAGTCAAACTATTCTTTGCCTTAATCTTTCCCTTACAGGCTAGGGAAATATTCTCTTCTTCTTCCTCATTTTTTTTTTGCCAGTCAACTCATTAAGCCCCCTTTGTTTATCTCTTCCTAAATGAAACCATCCCACATTCTTTCCCAAGTTTGAAGGTTCTCTTGACCTACATTTCTTTCAAAAAATACACCCCATTGTTTCATAAATCCATTCAAGGAAATATGCACTAGTTTTGGATCAAATATAATTTCTCCTACAACCGCCGTCTCATCCCTTTGTTGAGTGATCCTGGTCAAATAGGAAGCTATTCCCTCACCCTTGGACATCCTTGGGTTATATAACTTTTCCCTCAATACCATCTTTCAACTTTGATAATCGCTCTAGTACAACTTGGTGTGCGCATCCCACAATTCTTTTGTTGTCTTATTGGATAAATGTGGAATAAAGTAATCTTTTAATCCTTCCAAAATGATCCTCTGCGCCCTTGCTAATTTTACCTCATGCACATTTAGGGCTATCGTATTAGAAGCTCATGGAACCACTGTGGTATTAATGAAGTTACATAGTTTATTTTCCTTGAGAATGGTTGTGATTTGAACCTTTGATCGAAGATAATTTTAGGATCCTTGCAATTTGTCTTCATATTGAATGCTGGTATCCATGGTGGATTAAACCCTTAAACACTTGTTTGCTAAAGACTCACACTTATTTGAGCTGATACATCATGTCAAATTCCATTTGTTTTGTACTTAGAGGCTACCATGTTAGATTCCTTAAACCCAAATCAAATTTAATGTTTGATAAAATTTCTCAAAATAGAAATAAAACCAATTCCTTCAAATTTTAAAATTTATAACGAAAAATGCCCTGGGTTCCTAACTCATTGATGCACAACATAAATAAAATAGAAAACCAAGTAGATACAAATTTACCCTGGAAACCCTAAGGTGGGGAAATAAGCAAACTTAGGCTCTTTTTTTGTTTGTAAGCTTGGCAGGACTACATCTTCATCATGTCCAATATATCACCCGGATCAGGGCGGGGGATTGAACCGATGACTTAACATCAAGGAGTTACTTAATAAAGCACTTGATCACCTTCTATCCAAGATCCCGTGGAAAAGAAAACATGGGCTCTTTATTCAGATTCATAAAATTATTTACAACAAATGTTTTCTTAGGAATTTACAACAACAATTTACTAAAAATTTTAAGTCCTTCAAACCAGAAAATTAGTTATACAACCCATTGGAATTTGGCTTGTTTGTCCCAACCAAGTTGATGTGTACAACTTACTAGAAATTGGCCTAGCAACTCAGCCCCCTTCAAACTAATCAATTTTCCCAGCTCAGCGTTGTCAAATCAACTTGATCTCTGATCAATCAAAACAACATGTACAACCTGGTAACTTGGCCTCCACTAGTATTTTTGTTTCCCTTAGAAGATAACCTCTTTGTTGATCCAAACTATGAAAGTATAGTCTATATTATGATGAGTTGGAAGCGGTTAGAGAAACCATACAGGGTTTAGATTTGGTGAGAATTTTCTTGAATGGATTCTCTGAACATTGGGATGCTTTTTTCTGAGGAATCATGGCATGATAGAACCTGGCCACCTCGGAAAGACTTTGGGATGATTTCATAGAGGAGATGATGATAGGTTCATGTTAGGAGGGCCAATAGAAGGTTGAGGAGGAAGTAAATATTTCTTTTGTAGGAAAGGGAAAATGAATAGCTAAGAAAGGCTCTAGTAGTGGGGTTGCCTCAAAAGGTGAGAAGAAAAATGACACAAGAAAATTCAATTGCTTTGCATGTCGTAAACTAGGATATTATGCCAGTTAGTTTCCAAACAAGAATAAGGACAAGGGGAAATCATGGGTGGTATCCTTCACAAAATTAGATGATTTCTCAACCAGATTTGAGAATTAGTTCTCATTGATTGCATGTCTTTCTAGTTTAGTGACCACTAGTGTGTGGTACATTGACAATGATGCTTCATGTCATATGACAAGAGTATCATAATATTTCACTATCCTTATAGAAAAGGACTTGGAATTTCACATAGAACTTGGTAACAATACCTAGTACAAGGCAACAAATATGGGAATAACCTTGTTCTAAAAGGTGTTCGAGAAAAAATTGACAGTGAGGGACATGTTTTTTGTTTCGGGGCTGAAAATAAAATTTCTCTCCATTTCAACAATGGAGGAGAAAGGACAAATTGTTACCTTTTAGGATAGGAAGGTGTATCTTTGTCCTGAGCATTCATTCAAAACAATAGTGACCTATGTGAAGTATGGAATAGGAGGACATAACACTTACACAATGGGGCACTTATTGTGTTGAATGAGATCATTACATGTCTTCTATATTTCAGTACAAAGTAGCAGGGTGTGCAAAGGGTGCACACTTGGGAAGTATACAAAGATAATCTTCCCATGCAGTGATAAATGGTCCAAGGGGATCTTGAATCTAGTACACTCAAATGTATATGGTACAATGTCAACAACATCTTTTATGGGTTACATTTATTTTGTTGTATTCGTAGATGAATTCTCCAAGAAAACCTAGATCTACTTCATGAAGACCAAACATGAGGTTTCCAGTCAATTCCAAGAGTTTAAAGCTCTTGTGGAAAATAAAAAAGGAAAGAATATAAAATTATTATGATCCAATAATGGAGGCGAGTAGACCTCCAATGATTTCAAGGGATTTTGTGCAGTTGTAGGGATTAAGAAGGAGATGATAGTTCCATATAATGCACAACATAATGGCATTGTAGAAAGGAAACATAGGGCCATCATAAAGGTTTTGAAGGTGATGATACTTGATTAAAATATACCTATTTTCCTATGGGTGAAAGCATGCAACACAATAGTCTACATTTAAAATAGGAGTCCTCACAAGGTGTTGGGGAGGAAGACACGTGAGGAGGCTTTCACAAAAAATAATATTGATATTAGACACTCTCATATTTTTGGGTGATTGGTATATTTTCATGTCCATTATGAGAAGAGGAAAGAGTTCAAGCCCACTACAGAAAAGGGAATATTTGTCAGCTATAGTGAAAATTTAAAAGGCCTATTGTGTTTACACTCTTGTACTGAGAAAAATAGTAGTAATGTGAGATGTGAATTTTGAGGAAGATAAATCATTTAGGTATTTGCATTACAAATTTCCAACATCAATGTAAGATTAGGAGCAAGTATCTCTAAAGTTTGAGGAGAGACAAGTTTCATAGGTTACATGTACTCAAACTTCAAAGTAGGATGAGGAGCATGAATCTTCTCCTATACATGATGTCCCTTCCACTTTAGGGAATAAGAGGCTAAGATGGATTAAGAAAACCTTGAGATATTCTCAAGAGCATGTGGATGCTCCTAGTATGACTTTCAGGGAGATTATGACACAATAGAATCTATCTAGCTATACAGAACTCATGGTCGATCTCATTGATTTTGAGCCTTCTAGCTTCAAGGAGGAAACATACAAATAGGCATGGTAGGATGCCATGGTGGAAGAGTACTATTCCACCATGAATAATGATGTTTGGGATGTGGTTTCATGACTATAGGGAGAGTTTGTGCTAAGATCAAAATGTATCTACAAGATCAAACATGTTATATTTGGCAGTGTGGAGAAATTCAAGGCTACATTTGTGCAAAGGGGGTTCTCCTATAAAGAGGGAGTGGATTATGAAGAGACATTTGCCTAAGTAGCTCAATATACTTTAATAAGGGTTGTGATATCTCTTGCCTTATAGATGGGGTGGAAGAGGCACCAGATGAATGTCAAGACAACCTTCCTTAATGGAATCATTGATTAGGAAGTAGATATTGGGAATCTAGACCATTTTGAAGTGCATGAGAGGGATTCTCATGTATGCATGTTAAAAAGGGCACTATATAGGATTCATCAAGACTTAGAATGAATCTAACATATATTTAATTTTGGTTGGAAATGATTATATCATTCTTATGTTGTATGTGGATAACCTATTTCTTATAGGATAATAAAATCTCATCAACAGATGTAAGAAGGATTTTAATTTGGGGTTTGAAATGAAGTACATAGAGTCGATGCATTATTTTTTGTGATTAGTGCGGTAGCGTACATGTGATATTTTCTTGGCACATGGGAATTATGTGATGTAAATCTTGAAGATGCATGACTGTAAGCTAATGTATACACCCATGAAGACCAATGGGAAGAAAATTAATGCTTCAAGATCTCAGTTGGTTGACCCAAGATTGTAGCGATAGTTGATTGGATTCTTAATGTATATGGTTAACACTAGGCCAAAAATATATTTTTCCATCAATGTTCTTATCCGCTTCATGGTTAAGCCTATGAGACTACACTAGGTGGCCACAAAACATGAACTCGGGTACCTATGAGGTACTGTGAAATACAAGTTGATCTATGTCAAGGAAGATGGAGTTAAATTGATGGGCTACACATATTAAAACTAGGTAGGAAGTTTAGTTGACAAGAAGAGCACTTTAGGGTGTTGTTTCAACTTGGGATCAAGGGTTGTCTCATGGTTCAGCAGGAAACATAAGTTAGTGGCATTGAGATCTGCAGAGGCATAGTATATGGAAACCAATTTGGTAGCATGTGGAGCTATATGCATTTGGAAAGTTTTTCATTAGACTATTTTGTTAGAAGATGGAACCGATAGTTATACACTACAATAATAATAGTTGCATCAAACTCTCAAAAAATCTAGTGTTCAATGACACGTAAAAACACATTGAGATTAGGTACTACTTCTTCTAGTATTGAGTTCATAAGGAATTATAAAGCTTCAACATATTTCTACAGATAGGTATGTTGTGGGAATCCTCACGAAATATATAATGAAGGGAAGATCCATATTCTTCATAGATAATCTTAGGGTGGTGAAAAATACATTCCTCGCTAAAAGGGAGTGTTAAAGGTGGTATCTCAGACAAATAATTCTACATTAGAATTGTGTCTAACATGTAGATGTTGGACATAGTGTTTTCATTGATGAAAACTAGTGTGATTGATGTTAAAGGGGACTATGGAAGCAATAGATTCATTCATGTATCTAAGGAAGCAATGTGTTATTCTAATCCCTTGCATACCTTCATCACATAAAGCCAAAATGATCCGAAGTTTATTGAGTTTTATTTTTCAAAGTAAATATGCTCATATGCATCTATGGATGGCATAGTTGAATAATCCTCTTCGATACCTTTCCAATGGTATATCACTCTTGGAAAAAATCTTCATAGATGAGAAGTTATGATTGTTTGAAGTTGGTGGTTTTAATGAGGACTAAAAACACCAAATTTATTTGAAATCAACAAATTTGTTAAAGGTCACACATGTTGAGAAAAAATGCGAACATTAGTAATCAATCAAGGGCTTTTGGTGCATGAACATGTGAACTTTTTAACTCAGTCAAGCCTCATGTGCCTTTCAATTGATATGACAATGAGAGACAAAATGTATGGTGGATCGTATTCGTATATGCACGATGTTTAATGCCCCCCATATATTCCACATGGTCAACTTCGAACCAATGGAGTGTTGTCACATGGCATGCATCTAGTGGATGTACAAGTGGCAGGATGTGATTAGTCAATCTTAATGACAGTTGGAAAGACGATGAAATGGTAGTGCCCCATGGCACCTTTGTTGAGGACAATGAAGTGGTGGATCTAAGTAGTAGCTTGTGACAAATATGCATGGTAGTGAAAGATGATGTGTCATAATTATGATGATGTGGCATCCAATCATGATGCCACCTGACATTATAATATGGCACTTTAGGTCAACCAATAAGCACAAATATTGATGACAGATTTCCCACTTAAAATGATCCACATGGCAGGTATGACGTCATAGTGATGTCAACAAATGAATGACTAATGACCCTCAGGCCCCGTGTCTTATGGCATGGTCACATGGGTGAAAAGGATACACCCTATTAGATTCTGGTCTCATTGAAAGAATGATTCATTATGTAGGTTTTAACCCCGTACAAAAATTACCTGCATACGAATTCTAAAAAACAGAAAATAAACAATGGTGAGAGCATAACACAGAAAACAAATATACACAGATATTTTCCCCTGGATCCCAAAATTGGGACTACCAGACTAATTTTTCATTATGTTCCTTTCAATTTTACAATACATATATATACATGTCGAAGCATCCATAAACCCCAATCCATTAACCCTGGATTAGAACATAACCATAGTTCCCTTGACTGGATCTACAAAATACCATGGAATGAAAACCATCACGTCGAAAACCATGTGCAAAATCCATGCACAAAACCATAGGTAAGTCCCAGCGTGGGCTAGTCATGGAAAGAATATAACACAACCCAACACATTGGTCACATGGGGTGGTCATATGATTTAAAATTGCCATGATTTTCAGAATGAATGTCATCCCCTTGGTCAACTCGTACATGTCCCAGGTCCACACACAAATGTATATTTACACTTGACCAAGAGCTCCAGTTAAGATAAGTATTTAGGAAATCAAAATATTGTGGAGAACAATGTGAAGGCATAGCCTTCGTGGTTAGTTTGAGGCAGTGTAGTTTGGAAGGTCACATGGTTGCAACCCTGTGGTCTATGTTTGGTTTTGTTGTGTTAGCATTGTTTTGATGTGGAATCTATGTGATTAGTCCTGGTCATGGAAATGAAATATTTTGGCTCTGATGTGTTTTGATGTGGAAGATTTGGGATTAGTCCTGGTTGTGGAAACAAAACATATTTGGATTTGATGTGTTTTGATGTTGAAGCTCTGTGATTGGCCTTGGTCGTGGCAATGCAACATGTTTCGCTTTGATGTGTTATGACATGGAAGCTTTGTGATTGTCCATGCTCATGGAAATGAAACGTTTTGGCTCTGATGTGTTATGATGTGGAAGCTCTATGATTGGCCTTGGTCATGGCAACAAAACATTTTGTCTTTGATGTATTTTGACATGGAAGCTTTGTGGTTGGCCCTGGTCGTGGCAATGAAATATTTTGGCTCTAACGTATTACGACATGGAAGCTTTGTGATTGGTCCTAATCGTAGCAACACAGCATATTTGAATTTGATGTGTTCTGATACAGAAGTTCTGTGATTGGCCATGGTCATGGAAACGAAACATATTTATCTCTGACATGTTGTGGCTTGGTAATATTGGTCATGCAACCCTAACATGGAGATATGTAATGTGGCAGGGACTTTGGATGCTTTTAATAGTCACAGTGTTCTAATTCCAAACGCGAAACTCAATATCACAATTGTTGTGACATTAGTATTTCTCCCATGAGGTTGAGGGTTCAATCTCAAAAAAATGTGGATTATATTTGTATTCTTTTTTGTACCAATGAAGTACCAATTTGTCAAATATTTAACCAAACCAACGGTATCCATTTTCTAGAACAACTGCCAAACTCTAGGCATTATTTAGAATATGAAATGGAAGGAAACATTCTATAAAAGAATTATTTTTTCAAATATTTTTTGGTCAAAATTAGTACAGAATGATTTTTGAAAAAGGATTTTGGTTCGATTCTTTTGCGACTTGATAAAGGGAAGGTACAAACAATTGTTGAGAATAGGGAGGTCATGGTTATTGTATATATGAGCATGTGAACAAGTTTTTGACATATTAAGAGAAGGAAAATTGATTTGGTTATGATTTAAGCTTGTAGATCCAATCTAAAATACTGTGAAAAGTGGTCTAAACCAGATTGAAGGAGGTGGGTCTCTCCACCAAGATTGGTGCCTCAATAAGGTTTATGCCTACAAGAAGTTGAATATTGTACATTTTTGAGGTTGCCGCCTCAATAAGGTTGTAGCCTATTGCAAGTGGGTGTTTTCACATTATTCGAGGTTGGTGCATCAATCAAGATGTAGCCTATTTCAAGTGGGTGCTTGTACACTATTTGAGGTTAGTTCATCAATTAGATTACAACCTATTGCAAGTGAATGCTTGCACCTTTTAGGGGTTGGTGCCTCTAGTAGGTCAATTCCTGCAAATTTATGTAAACAAATTGAAGAATAAGACATAATAATTTTTGGTTTTCTCCCATAAGGGTTTCCATGCAAAAGTTGGTGTTCTTGTGTGTTGATGTGATGATGGTTTCTTAATGCAAAATTTTATTCATTCTATAATGTACTTTATTTTCTGATGCATCACTGCATAATCATTTATTAATGAAATGTTTTGAGTTATTAATTTGACATCACATTGATTCACCCCCCCTCTAAATGTGACCATTGGTCTAATGAGTGATATCATACCAGGTGCCTTCAAGGATAGTTAATCACCAAAAACTTGATATCAAGAAATATGGCCACCATCATATTATCAGGTAAGCCTCCTCAGTTTGATGGATCCAACTATGCTTTTTGGAAGATAAGAATGGAAACCTACCTCTTTTCCTTAGGATTCGATTCTTGGGTAACTATACAGAACAATTATCAAGTTCCCGATACTACTCCTACATATATAGCTCGTAAGGTCCTTTATACATCTAATGCAATAGCTAATCATGCTATTTTGAGTGGGTTTTCAGATACAAAATTTGTCTTGTTAATGCATTTTAAGTCAGTTCATGGTTTATGGAACACACTTAAAAATTGTTATGAGAGGACAAGAAAGTGAAGGAAGACAAGCTATAAAATTATAGGGATCAATTTGAAAGTTTAAAATGAAAGAATCTGAACATATTTCTTCATATTTCCTTCAAGTAGAGAAGGTTGTCAATTCTATCGCAGGTCTCAGTGAATAAGTCAACGACAATGTTTCTGCTAAAAAAATATTGAGGTCTCTTCCTCCAAGATTCAATCCCAAGGTATCATCCCTTGAAGAAATATCAGATATCTATAAGTTGAACATGGACATGCTTCATGGAAGACTCTCAAGAAATGAACTAAGAATGGAGAAGGACAATGTAACACCCCACCCCACATTTACCCACTTTAACCTGCTCGATAGGGTAAACATGAGATGAGAGTTACTATGCATCATCCAATTTCCAAGATGCACTTATGGAAAATGGCGTCCACATGTCCAGAACTAACTTTAAACACCTAGTGACATATGATCATCCTATTATCAGCCTAAGTTGACCCAACACTAGTTCCATTCAGTTTCGTTTCCTTAAATTTAACACAACTTTCTATTTTTGGTTGTTTTTTGGGTTGTAAACTTTCAATAGCATTTTGAGGGCATAAATGACATTTTCAGGGAAAACTGAGAGACTAGAAAAGTGCTGGAATTTATTGAATATGTTCTTTATTTGGCCTACTCATGGAGATTTTCAAAATGAGGTATTATGATAGCCAAATGAATATCATATTCCAAAGTTATGACCCCTGGAAGTTGGACGTCCAAATTATTCATTTATACAAACACTTTGTGACTATGGTACTTATAGGTCATGAATGCATAATTTGTTCACTGTTTTCATTAGTTCATGATATGTTCATCAAGAAGGCTTGATTCCATCTTGCACTAGTTGCAATAAAACAAAAATTATCACATGCATTCATACAAATCAACCACGAGCCATAAAAGCATGAATTAGATCTAGATCAAGAGCACATCATATAATAAGAAATATACCATGCATGTACCCAACATTCAGCCAGAATGAAGCCATGACAACCAATCATATACATAAAAGTAAATCAACACTTGTGCTTCATTGATCACTAATAAAGAATAACACATATTAACATATGCATATTACCAACCAAGTTAGGGACTTCCACATACCACCTGACCATATATTGGGACTGAACCGAATCTTTTTCCAAGCACAATCACGGTCATGCCATATTCCAAGCATGAATGTTGGATCACATGGGATAAGCCAAAACATAACCAAAGATGGAATCTTGAGGTTAAACCACCTGCACCTTGAAGCCATAGTGATCTCACCTAAACCAGTTTAGAGATCACCGAAACCAATACAAGCTTGGAGTCCTCGGGATTTCTTCACCATACCTAGAGGAATTTCCTGTCTCCACCCACCTGTGAAGAGCTTCCCTAAGAAAACCATCTCCACCCACCCGTCAAGAGCTTCCCTAAGAAAACCATCTCCACCCTCAACCATTGGGATTTTCCTCAGACCACCTCAACATGATCTAAAATCTATCGGCAATCTTAAAACTCTATGCTAACAAACCAAGACTCACAACGAAGCTACTTTGCACAGTGGAATATAGACAACAGTAAATCGACTAGTGCACAAAAGATAGAAAACTTTACAATTTTTAACCCAACTTTGTTATCTTAATCAGACTAAATAATACAATAGTTTAGGGCTCTCGTACTAGGGATAATGGCCCTCATGCATCCACTAGTATAAGAATACAAAATTGGGGCTTGGTGTCAATCCATCGTCAACCAATCTACCCTCAATAAGATATTCTGACCATCTAGTTGTCATGTGCTCTCTCAACTCCTCTCAGTCATACACTGTACCTGCCCAGTCCTTTGGCTCTCGATCTACAACACTGCCTCTATCAACGATCCAATTCCATCTGTCCATTGAACCTCGGCTCTATAATCTGCTCACTAGTTGTGCCTTAGTCCATCAAGGGCACAACACAACAAGACTCATGTCAAGTTTTTCATAACTCCGTTTGTGAACAAATCACAACTATCCATTGCTGCTCTTCAACTACTCATGGACTTCAGCCCACTATGGTCTTCCTACAACAAATCCCTTCCCTTGATATTTGTGCATTCACAGGCCTGGTTAGGGCACACAACATAAACCTCAACCACTGTCTAAATATGGTTTAGTCCTCTCCCAAATAGTTTCTCCATTTTTTTCCTAAACTCAACATCAAATATTGTGATTAGGACTTGAGGACCCTCCTCACAACATCCTACAACACTCATGTACCAAAAACAAACAAGACATCCCTTAAACACATGGAGATGACCCATATTCTAACTTCGGCCTTCCCTTGTTGACTGCGGCTAAGTTAGGAGAGTACTCTTAGGCCTCTCAACTCATCCAACTAGCCCTCCAACTCACTTTTGTAGCATCCAACACTCGCAACCCATCACAATTCAAAAAAATGCAATAACACATGAAAAAATCACATCCAAACTTACCTCTATCTTGGCAGCCTAGTCTACAAGGGAGACACACCAAGAAATTCCCACAATTCTTCCCTTAAGCACCTTCCTAGCTGCATCATAGCTATGGCCTTATCCATAGAGGAATCCACAATTAAACATAGAAAAAACCCTCTCCAAAACTCAATTGCCTTGTCTCCTTTCTCTTGCCTCAAATCCGCACTTCAGATGTAGAGATAATCCATGATAGAAGATGCACTTAGGATGTGTAAAACTTCCTCACACAAGTCCTCCTTTAATAGGATACATAAGGTCCCCAACTAATTCTTCTAAGGTGGCTTGAAAAGTCATCATGTGGCTTGTCCAACTCAAGCCTACATGAAATTCAACCTACAAGCCCACCCTCTAACTTCAAAAATTAATATTCCTTCAATGACAACTCTGAATCGAATGATTCTTGTTGCGTTGGATTCATCTCATCGTCTACTATCATCCTCATCCATCACATGTCGCAATATCATCACGGTTTTGGCCCAACAACATTGGGTGAAAAACCCCGAGCTTGGGTTTCAAGCCCACAAGGCCATTTGTGGAGCTCCTTACTCCAAACTCTCGATCCTCAAGGATTGGAGTACCTCCCAAGCTACAAAAATCAACACATACAACCTCCGAAAAAGAAACTCTATCTTAAAAACATCTTGGTTTGGAACATATTTTATTTCATATTTTACCTTGGCATTCGATGTCTATTTTGGTCAAGTGGTGAGCTAGAAAATTTTGTGCTCTCTCTCTCTCTCTCACACACACTCTTACAAATACTCACTCACACACACACACACACACTATGTATATATATATAGATATAGATATAATATTTTCCAAATAAACCTTGTAGGGAAACCGTGGTAACTTCCATACATTTCATGGATTGTGGCCAATGTAAACTTGACTGTGCTAATAAAGACTCCTAACCTAATAGGGACATTGAGTGAAGCACAAAACAGACACAACTAGTCTATGGAATTGATACCAAGGCATTTTTGCATGAAACTTAAAGTACCCAACCAGTCAAGCTATCCCATCATTTTTCTCTCACATCATGCACACATGTGGGTGCATGTGTGTACATGTGCATGTTTCCACCATGGGGAAAAAATGCTTATAATAAAAGGTAAAAAAAATACATTACATTTATGAATTTTTGCCTCTCCACAACATGGTACTTTAGTTCACAAAATCCTTGGCCACATTGAAATATATCAACAATATTATCAGAAAGAATCAAACACATCCATATAAATGATAGCTACTGTATTACATATTAATGATGACATTACAATCCATACTCCATAATAAAAGAAAGAATAAATAGGGATACTAAGGACCAGCAGACCATGGACACCATCAAATTATGCCACCAGAGGAATCGATGGATGAGAAGACATGGGAACATCAGAGAAGATAGAAGGGTGGATGTTCTAAGATAAAACCCTCATTTTCCTTCATACACTTCATCATTTTAGCCAGCAATGAACACCAACTTTATTTAAGAATCAACCTTGGAATTATGTTCACGAAAAATGTGAGAAAAATATACTATGTTAAATTTGCTTCTCATGGTTGATATATGATTCATAACTGCTTGAAGACCTAAATTTTTCATGGTGATTTTTCCATTGAGCCAATCCACTGAAAATTTTAAGCTCCCATAGACCTGGACACTACTTACATTCTTGTTAATGGTTAATCCGAAAAGGGTTTCTAGGGTTTATATCTTAGCCAATTTATTGGTCCCTTCTCCAAGATCCAACAAAAAAGAGATATAATGAGAGGAACTAAAATAAAGATAATCACATGCACCATATTTGCTTGGATTTTCTGGGAAAGCACCATCAAAGAAGCTCCATGGTAGAGAATCATCACTTACAAAAGGATTAATTTGATGTGTTTACCCATTCTTCACAGTGTCTATGTATTCTTCATAGTATAATTTTACTGCAATATTCTTGTACTAGAGAGAATGGGGCATCTTGGAAACTAATCTCATTTCTAGACCTCCATATATCACAACTAATAACAATTAGGAACAAACTATTTATATATATATCTATATCCTCATATAAGGTTTTGAATACTTATAATAAGGAGTTCATTTCCCATTTACGTGTTCCATTCAACTATGTTAAAGATGTTTCCCATACTTCCTTTATGTAATGGCATCCCACAAACAGGTGTGTCTGTAGAGCTACAAAGTTTTCCTCATGTCCTTGGCACAACATACATACGCTTGGCCCTTGTACTTGCCACAAAATACATATGCTTGGCATTTGTACTTTCCACAACATACATATCCTTATAAAAACAAAATATATACATACATGTGTTTCCTCCTAAGAGGTTACAAGTTCAAATATGATCGATGGGGTGGGTGGGGGTAGAGTATGTACACCTACGTACACTTTAGCAGTCAAATCACTACATGGAGGGGGTTCCCTTGTCCCAAAAATAAGGGAGTTTAATACACCAATTTGGTCTTTGGCTTGGGTGTGACCTTAAATTATTATTATTATAATTATTATCATTATTATTATATACATGTGCATGTGTATTTTGTTTCCATGGAACATTTTCTTGGGAAAACCCTCAAGATAATTCCTCTCATTTCATGAATTATATATAGGGTAAATGTCGTAGCTATGAACATGTACACCTAATCCCATGAGACCCAAGTGGATTTTATGTTATGACCTTCTTGGCCAATATGAATTTTTCGTTGCAAGTTGAACCACTTGAGCTAACCTTTGGGACTAATCTATCTATCTCTCTCTCTTTGTCTTTCTCCCCACATACACACACATACAAGTTCTCTTGGAGAAATAATCCCCCCCAACCTCTTGCACTTAAATGAAGAATGAGGAAGCTGGAACCTTATCAATGCCATTAATATACATATTCCACTCCCTCTTCCTTAGGGTTTTAAATGGAAGGCAATGTTATATTCTAGTGACAGTAGTAGTTGGTAACACTTTAGGGCTTTGTGGAATTGGATTTCATGACCTCCTTGGGTGTTACACCTCAACAAAAAAGGTTGAAGTCACTAAGCTATCTCTTGGGACTTTAATATTGGAAACATTATTGTTCCAGTCTTCACACTCAAGCTAGAGTGAGGTTGTGGGTACCTTGTAACCTTGATATAGATGCACTCGTACTGAGATGTGGAAGGGGTTTCTCTCAAAATTGTAAAATATTTTTTGGTCCTAAGATGCCTACTATACATAATGAGTAAAATTTTGTAAATATTATTATTAGGAGAAACTCCAGTTGCTTGCATGCCTTGATATAGTTCAATCACTCTCTTTGAATTCCATGTGTCCTATACAGACTTAGCATTGAGTTATAGATATTGACATCACTATTGAAGACCAACTACCTCATCTCCTCAACAATCGATTCATTATCTCTACCCAACCCTCTTCTAGAAAGCAAAAAAATAAGTTTTCTGTAAATGGCATATTGGGAAGATAATATGTACCTTCCATATCATGATAGATCCTTTGAACGTTCGAAAAATTCCCAACTTCAGCAAATGATCCTTTGAACCTCAAAAACATTCCCAACTTATGCATGATACTATTGATGGTCTCTGCAGTTGGGGATAAGAAAACTCTCAACATCTCATCAAATGTATACCTTGTTTGCTCAGCAAATTGAAGTCATTATCCAAACTCATGTAAGATAACTCATCAAGGAAATGGATCTTATTATGAAGGTCACAAAGAAGTTTAGAGGCTTCCCACTTCCTACATTTCTTACAATTCACATTCATAACAATCATGTAAGTGATCTAATCCGACACCATGCCATGATCTACCATGTATTTAAGAGCTTTATTGGCATCATGTAGTCTTCCTTCGAGTGAAAGATTGCTAACAAACACATTATAAATGTGCTTATTAGGAAACAATCCTTTGCAGAGCATATCTTTCTAAAACTATGAACCTTCTTTGTCATCCTTTCTCACACACCCTTTGAAATGATGTAGTTAAAGGTATATGGTTTGGTACATCCTTACAAACCCATTTACAAAAAATAAAAATAAAATTAAATAAAATAAATAAATAAAAATAAAATCTTAATAGATTCTTTGATTTCTAAAATTTTGGAGTATCCTCTATAAGTAAATTCAATGTGATAATATTGGGAACAACACCAACAAATTTTATTTTCTTTTACAAAGACCAAACACTATTCACCAAGAAGTTGAGGAATCACTATTCTAGGAATTTTATGGCATATTTAAATTCTAGCACAATCAAAGGAGACTATTTGTGTGTCCCTATAGGGACTGTGATCTAGCCTTGAAAATTTTCCTCATGAATAGTAGTTATGGCTTATTGGTATGGATAATAGAAGAAAGTAGAGAGGGAACAACCTGATGCCTGGTAATTTATTAAAACTTATTGTTCTCACAACTAGGACATCTAGATAGGAGATGCTCCTTTGACTTAGTGTTGCAAGTGTTATAGCTGGAAAATCTCATCAAGCCATCAAATTTTGTGGTTGGTTTCAACCCAAATTGAGCGAGAGCCTACTTATAAATCTCCAAAACGGATCTTGAAGGTCTACATCTAGTTTTTCCATGTATATGTAGGTTTGACAATAATCTCTCTTAGTTGCATGAAGTGTTCAAAATAGAAATCCATCTTGGATCTAATCTGCTCACAAGATGTGATTCAAGTGAGCTGGATGCATTTCCTATAGATATCATCACCAATCACCTTGTTTAGATCCCTGCATAGATAATAGGAAGTGATTTGGAGTATCTAAAGAGTACTTGAAGGGGGGGTGACTGAGGAGAAGGCCACCCACTAAAGTAACATGGAAGCATAGTTAATAGGATTGTGAGTCAAACTTATGATTTATTGAGTTTGACTCTAATCATATCCTAAATTATTTTTTCATCTTGTAGAGTCAATCTCAATTTGACCAAGTTTGATCAAGTTAGACTTACTCCATTTAAACTCTACTGGGCATGTGCTAAATTATATGTATATCTTTATATTTTGTAATTGCCAAGTTCTTGCCAAGTTCATTTGGAAAAGATGTTTAATTCCATGGTCACCTAGTGAACTTGAGCCTCGGTCTGTGGACATAAATTATACATGAAAACCACTTTATCAGCCCAAGAAAAAATTTGATCAATATCTCAACTCTCATTCTACAGACATAAATTATACATGATTGCCTCGTTATCAAATCAAGAAAAAATTGATCAGTATCTCAACACTTGCATTTAGTATTGTTACAATATTTCCAGTGGTGAAAACAATTATCCACACTTAACAATGTAGATTTAGTTATTTCCCAATAGTGTGACCTTCCAAGTAACTGGACCTAGTGAAAAGTGACCAGAGAGATCCATGGCTCAATTCCAAGCCATTTTTTACTTCTTAGAAAATAAAAAAAGATATTAGTTATAGCCTAGCCATAGAAGAGGAGGAGGTCAAGAAGAAAGTGCCATTGTGCTAATCTTATGCTCAACTCTAATTTTCTTATTATTAAAATTATTCATTATCTATTATCCTCTTGAACTGAAACATTGATGTTATGTTTAAACCTAGATTTTTATTTATTATTTGTCCCATTTTTCCCTTGACATATAATTTTGAAGGAATTCTTTTGTTGCAATGTTTATTCTTATTGTCATTTTCTTTGTTTTGGTAATTTTCTGCCACAAAAGTGAGCAACATTTCATTCCAAGTAGCTTCTCATATTGAGTTTTCTTATTCCTTATCATAGAATCATTTTATATTTGGTTCCATGCTAGAATCACAATTGTATTGTGTCTCTTCTACCTGAGGGGAATATATTGTTTGGACCCTATGTTAGATGATGAATCTACTAAGTCAGTTAATTTTCTACAACTTTGTAGTAACCCTTTTAATATCAAAACTTACAATTTTAAGAGTGTTTGTTTTTTTTCACTGTGTGACTTTCAAAGTACCATAATTGGATGCTTCTAATTACAAGAAAATGCAACAATAGATTTTGAATTAGAGGGTAGTCAACTGAGCTTTCGTTTTATGATTACCTACGTCTTCTTGACCCGAGATATTCCCTATTAGGAGTAAATTACCGAAGGATGCATCCCTAGATGTTGGAGGTATATATCCTTCATTTCAGGTATGTAATCATGATTGGTAAATACCCTACATCTCTAGTTTGAATGGGACGGGAAAGGATTTCCCCTATTAAAAGGTAGTGTCCTTGGGATGTCTGGTATAAATAAAGGATGTCTAGGCATCCCCTAATGTTGAAGGGGATGATAGGATCTCTTATGGTTTATTATTCTCTAAAAGAATTTTTTATTGATTTTTTGAATTTCTTTTGAACTTGCTAATTCAAAATTGAACAATCGCAGAGAATCCTATGACTAAAACTTTGTTTTTTGTGCTTATTTTTATGTATGGTATCATCTCTTTTTTGAGCATTGGCTTTTAAGAGACTACATTAAACCAAAAGAAATGGGAGCAATTAGTTGACCTAGAATATTATTTCAAATAAATTGGGGTTAATTTTAAATAGGAAAAGCCTCTACTGAAATATGAGACTAAAAATATCAAGTGAAAATGCCCCTCACCCTTTTCAATATACTTAGTATATGAGGTCAAGTAGGGGTTGAAGGGTCTAGCAAAGCAATGGGGGCTTCTTTTTTTGTAGACACTAAAGGAGGTTTGCTTAGCATAGTAAATATGTACAATATGCAACATTTTTTAATACATTAATGATGGAGTTGCAAGTTTCGTCTTTCAATTACTCTCATGTTAATACGGGGATGTTTAAAAGGCCTTTTTTACAAGGGATTCACATACACCAAAGGTGAGAAAAGGCTCAATGCAATATTGTTAGACAAACAAGTGTTGAAGATTAATAGTTAAATGTGAAACATGAGATAAATGTGGTGACGGTGGAGTGATCTATTGTTATGGATGTCTGGAAGGATATTCGTCACCAAGTGCTCTATTTTAATTAATGGGTGGAAGGATATCTGTGCCACCCACTAATCATCATGATTTCCACATCTCTAGTAAGTCTCTTCTTTCCATTTATTTTTGAGAAAATTTTGGATTTAAACTTTTGGTTTGAGCTTTCCTGAGATACCATAGAGGAGGTTTCCTAGTCCAATATAGTGTAGGCAATCATGGATGCAACTCATCTTTGTGTTGTAGCTAGGTCACTGGGTCAGAGTTAGTACAAGAATATTATTTTTAAAGCAATACTGACCTCATTAATTATGGAGTACAACTCTTTAAAAATAGGCTTCTTTTCTCTTTTGGTTCCATGCAACATAGTTGGTTGTTCCCCAAATTTTCTATAGCAATACATCATAGTGATAGTGGAACATTAGCAACAATATTACATGCTGGAGTACCCAAGATAATTTTTCCATTCATATTAAACCATTTTTTTGGGCTGAATGTGCGAATTGGATACGGGTTGCACCACCACCATTAAAGAAGAATCATCTTATCCCAAATAAAAATGAAGATAGTATTATGGAAGCTGAAAATACCCATTGGACTCAATCCATATAGTTATGGTTGTTGAAATGAAATATTGTGTAGCTAACATTGCAAAAAAAATGTTTTGAGGTTGGAGTTGAAAATCTTGTAAATATTCTTATAAATAACGTCTATATTTTAGTAAATAGGATGTTCTAAAAATTCAAGGATAGGAATTAAAGCCATACCAAGTAATTTGGGGAGATTTGGTCTTGGTTTGATACTCCAAAGATTTTCTAGGAGCTCAACATCATTTAGGGGCATGATGTTTCCTTTTGGGGCCACTGTAATGCACAATATGTCATAAGGCATATTTGCTAATGAGGGTTGTATTATAGTAAAATATATTGAGTTTCTTGAAGTCTATCATGACCAAAGTTTGATGGTCTTAATGTTACCTTTTCTTTTAAGTAAGGAGGCTTATCTTTAATGTTGTAATGAAGGTTCCCAATTGCATAATATATTATAACAGTAAATACATTAGTGAGCAGACAAGGATGGGCCTCTAACAGATAATTTGAAAGGAGACTTTCCTAGCTGGACTCTATAGTTCATATTGCATCCACCAATGTTGGTACCTAAATACAACATTCGTTCCTTTTCCAGATTTAAATGGTTGATGGTCTTGCATTCCAATTTTCTTTGATAACTTTTAAGATTGTGGTAATTTTTTAGATAAGGTAAGAGAATATATGTAATGGTTGATGGTAGTGTTGCAATGAACCAAATAAAATACTACAAGTGTAGGTTTCCTACCTCAAATAAGAAATAACAATCAACATGGAAACAAAACAAGAGAAAGTTAATAAATAAAGAGTAATCAAATTTTGTGTGAGCATGATCACAACAACTGGGACATTTGGATTCAGGTTATTTTTGTGTGCCATGGATGTACAAAACCTTTATGAACCCTCTTTGGCATATTAATGCAAAGATTATTTCCTTGAATTTCTACTTACAAGTTCACCAATATAGACATGACAAGTTTTGATACATGGCATTTAAGATTGAATCACAAGTGAAAAGGCAACAAAGGAAATTGATACCAAGGAGTGGTGTAAAGTTGGCAGAAATAAATTGGATTCTTTTAGTTCTATGCTTTGTCATCACAATAAGATTCAAGGATACCACCTCAATTGGGAATGCTTATGCCATTGTTATTATCATTGTTATGTTGTGACATCATGCCTTATGTCACTCATTATAATAATTGCATGGAAAATATATATATATATTATATATATGGGCTATTGGTTTTCTTTTCTTCTTTGGATGGATTGAAGGATCCTAACACTCAACCTCTATTATGAAAGTGACATAAGAAGCTAGGCTCCTCTTTATTTGTTTGAGATAATTATGGTTATCATGTAGAGAATCTGATAGAGATAATTTTGTGAGGCACCAATGGTAAGGGTGTCTTTTTAGCTATCAATACAACAGGAAAAAAATCAAATTCTAGATACTATAGAATCTTCTATTTTTTCACTTTGTTTTATTTTATCTCAAGTTTCTAAACCTTACATATTATAAATTTGTAGGTGGCTTCAGAAGAATAACTAGTATTTATTACAATGAACGTTTAGAAATCCCCAAAATAAGTAGACAATATGTGTGGTGAGCTGCTATTGAAATGGAAAGGAGTGTATCACAACTAGTTGTACAAGTCTTCAGTCAGTTTGCAATTTCATTGTTTTTCTTTGGTTCTAAGAAATTGGCCTTCTATTGATCTTATATTCTTGAGATTTATAGATAAGAAACCCTGATGCTTTCATTAGATGTGATTTCCTTTTAAATCCAGAAGATTTTTGTCAACTTAAACTGGTAGGAGACAAAGTCTACTCAGTTGTCTTGATGAAGATTGTTATTTGAGCCAAGAATTCAAAAATTAGTCTAATAAAGTATTTGATACACTTTGGGAAAAAAAAATCCATTCCAAACTGTATTTTTAAACATGGAACAAAGTTTTATGATGCCTTAGATGGAACATGCGAGTATTGGCTAAGTGAGTATCATGTGCCTTCGTGCTTGTTGAAGGATTTTGAAGAGGAACTGAAATCATGTGCCCACCCAAACAAAGGTTCAAATAAATTATGTAAGATTCATTATAGACTACCAAAATCTTCCAAGTTGGATGTATTTACCACCCTCCTAGAAAAAGAAGAGAATCATGAGTTCATGTACTCATTACAGGTGGCTAATAATGGGAATGCCATATATGTAGGTGTCATATCTGGTGTTTTTCTCTACATTCGTGATAACTTTGCTTCTGTGAAAAGGAGCACCTTTTTAGAGGTACTTGCAAACTCAATTTCAGCTTTCATATGGGCTTTTTTAATTAATAATTCCCCTTTCTTTCTCATCAATGAATGTTCTTGCCCTTCTCATCTGGTTGTTCAAAACCCACTGCCTTGGATTTCAACAGGAAACTATTGTTACCATGGAAATTGTGGATGCTATAATTGGAGAAACAATAAATGGACGGATTAGTGATTCCTATGGATGCAAGCCTGCAACAGTTATAGTTGATTTATTTTTTATTGTTGGATCAATATCTATGGTTGTTGCTCCGAATCCATATGTTCTCATAGTTGGGAGGTTGTTGGTGGGGCTAGGTTTTGGTATCGGATCAATTATTGTTCCTATTTATATTTCATAAGATTCACATTCTGAAATAAGGGGAGCACTAGTGAGTACAAATACACTTGTGACTACTGGGGGTCAGTTCCTATCATATCTTGTGAAGCTAGCATTTGCTGGGGTAAGAAACCTTGTTATTGTTTGTCAAATTATCTATTGATTTGTCATTGGTTGCAAAACGTAGCATGAAACAAGTGCATTGAAAATTAGAGGGTATCCATGTAATTTATCCAACAAATTTTGTATCAAATATTCAACTCATTGTTTGCATTTCTCCTCTAGTTGCTGAAATATTTCTAAACAACATAATTTTCCCAGCCTAAATTCTATGAAAAGTTGTTGCATTTTATCGGTTTTGATTTAAGGGATACCTTGATGCTTGCATGTTTTTTGGAGTAAAGTTAGTGTTCATTGGAGGATACTTTAATCACTTGAATATGTTTTTTTCTTTGTAGGTGTTAGGGACATGGAAATGGATGCTAGGTGCATTAGGGTTACCAACCCTCTTATAACTTGTATTAATTGTGTTCTTACCATAATCTCCACATTGGCTCTTTATAAAGGTTTAGTTATTCTACATATAATTTTTGCTTTCAATCAAATGTAAAGGAATTTCTTTAGAATGTACCTACAATTTATTCATGTTTGCTTTCAACACACAAAAAATCAAGTTGAGGGTGTTGTAGTTCTAGAAAGGATATATGACCCTGATTTTTTGGGGAGCGAGATCAAACAAGTATCATCTACGATTTAAAAATACCTTAATGGGAGGGATTCCAGTGGAAATATGTCATACCTAGACCTATTCAAGTCCAAAGAAGTAAGACATGCTTTATTTACCAGAGTGGGTCTTCAGGTATACAACTACAAAGACTTTGTATCTTATTCTTTGAGAATAAGTGATGTGCCTTGTAGTCATTTTTAATTATTTTGGTCATCACATGCATCATAAATGGATGCTAACTCAATGTTATAATATTTTTTGAATAGTGAAAAGTGGTGTATTCATAGTAGGAAAAACCATGTAGGCACCCCACCTCCCCCCAGGGTTTATACCTGTAGGTCATCTTCTTGCTTATACTCAAAGAAACAATATACTGAATTAGATTTAGAATATTTAAAGTAGCCAATTTATTACTAAAAGATGGGAATCATAACCTGTTTCTACTTGAATATCATTCCTATGGATGAATATATAGAAAAACTAAAGGCAGAACCTTATATAAAATCCTAGCATTTGCTAATATAGAAAAAAACTTAGATGTCAAAATTACTAGCTTGTTGCTTTGTCTAATGATTAGCAATCATGATTTCTTAGTTGGGAGATTTTCCATATGCTACTCACTATTCTCTCTCTATTATATGGGGTGTTATCATGGCCCTCTTTGATCTCACTAATCTGGTCTATCAGGGATTGGTTCAACTCCTCAAAATCTCAATTTCTCCTTTGTTGTTGCTATCCTATTTTTCTACTACGCACCTTGCGAATGGAGGTTGATGTTCTGCATGATTTATACTACCCTCACCTTCTCCTTCAGGTACCCCATTGACTTGGATAACATTGTATTGGTTTCCTCCAGTTTTCCTATATTCTCTTTGCATTATGAGATGTCATATTGCACCCACCCAACTTCGAGCAATTGGGTCATTTGTTGCTCATTCTAGAGTACTTGGGAGACTCCAATATAGTCTTGAGGTTGATAATATTTGAGGATGTTTCTATTTTCCTTGCTACCTCTGTGAGTGTTTTCTTGGGAATCTCGGGAATCTCACCAAAGGATATGAAGTGATTTCATTTTTTCCCATTACTCGCTATCTTACCCTTTTTAGCATGTTCCTTGTTTTTCAGGTATTGTCCGCTTTCTAGGCCCTTGCAGTTAGCGATCTCTCTGATCATGTGACCTTATTTTCCCTCTTTTCTCAGAATCTTATGTGACATTTGGGTGTGTTTCATCTATCCATCCTGATTTCTTCGCTCTACTTCTATTTCTCTGTTGATCTTATTTTAGCATCCTTCGACTACTATTGGGATGAGGGAAATATCCATCTGATCCTTTCTAGGTATTTTCTTATTTATTTTCACAAGGATATGTGATGGTTACCTATGGACCTCAAAATCTTCTTCCATGACCCCCAGTGATCCCATACCCAATGATTTTGAAATTTTTAACCCTTGAAGCATTGTTGATGCTTTTGCTTTTTTGTTGGTAGCTATTCTAAAATCCCATGAGAATTATTTTACTTCTTTTACCCCTTGGGTCATAATGAAACCTCCTGCTCCTATTTCTCTCCACTTATATTTTGCCACACCATTGAAGAATAAAAAGGTGTTTATGTGCAATTATTGAGGTATTAATGTTGCAATTTGCGGGTCCCAACCTCCAACTTCTTGGGGAATTTCATGCCTCTTTGATTTAGGGTTGGCTACAAGACATTTTTCCAATATTCTTATAGCACATCAGTTCTACCATATCCAATGCTAATTCCATATTCCATGTGGCATCTAATTTATGCTTTTTTGCTATGGGTTATCGGGACTTGTAGGTGACTAAATAGTTTCTAGGTGTATGTAAATTTGTCTTGCTGGTATTAAGAAGAGAAGATCTAACTCTCCTATGGGGGTAATATTCCTTGGGGTTTAGTGTGCGTAGAAATCTTAGCAATTAAATGTTTCTAATGCTTTTGCTTTGTTATTCGTAGATTTTCCTAAACCCCATGAAAATTCTACTCTCCTATGGAGGTAATCTTTCCCGTGGTTAGTATGCTTAGAATTCTTAGCCCTTAAAGAGTTTTTAATGCTTCTTCTTTGTTGTTTAAATCTATTCCTAGGCCCCATGAGAATTCTCTTTTCTTTTTAACCTCATGGGTCACGATGGCGCCACCTACTCTTGCAGCTCATGTATTTCTTCTTGTTATATTGAAAGATTAAAAATGAAGTGTTTTTATGCATATTAAGGTGCTAATGTCTCTATATGTGGGTTCCATCCTCCTTGTTTGGGAATTTATGGGGTTGTATGCTAAACATTAGTCTGATCCCAAAGGTTCAATGAATGTAGCCAGTTTTGTTTCCTAACCTCCAAGGGAGTTGTCAACCTTTTCCCTCTACAGTCTGCATTGAGACTATAATAATGCCATAGATGTTCATGCTATTTTAACTAGACAAAATTGATACTATAATAATGCCATAGATGTTCATGCTATTTTAACTAGACAAATTTTCTCTTCGTCGAAGATATTTGTGTTCCTCGCCAACCATTTTTTACACAACAACATTTGGGAAATTCTTCCTACAATGAATCCTGGACCAATTCTTGTGTTTTTCTAGGTGAATTTCTTGTTTGGAGGTTTGACATAAAATATTTTCAGATTATGTCTCTTACTTGTACTCTACAGGGTCTCTTATATATACCATCTTTTTTCTCTTTTCGGTCATGTTAGAGTCACTTGCCAAGCTATGGTTTCTAAGGGATGGATTCCTTTGAGATATTGAATGATTCCTAACAGCGTCTTTTTTACCCTAATTATTTGGAGTGTAAATGTTGGTTAACTGGAATTCTTAACCCAAGGAAAATTTCGTAAAGGATGTTGTGATCCAGTGAGAACATTTTATCCCTACTTTACAGGGTATCAAAATCCCATAGGGAGGCTATTCCCTCTAAATAACCTTCTTAGTTTGATGTAGAATCTATGTCTTCCCTTGCATAGAGATTTTATTAGTTCTGAGAATACAGTTTCCTCATTTTATGTCTCGTGAAGGAAGATTTATACCAATTTTTTTATGTCCCTGACCTCCATATTGCTAGGATATTATCTTCGTATTTTTTTTTTTTTTAATAGTTGGATCAAAAGGATTATAGCAATGTTTACTGTGAGCCATTCACATTGTTCAACGTTGGTTCTTCTTTCTATTCTTTGTGACTTATATTTTTATAATAATTCACTTGCAGGCATTTCAATAATTTATGGGTATTAATACTGTAATGTATTACAATCCTATTGTTATGGAGTTGGTGGGATTTTTTCAAATCAAATAACTTTATTACTTTTCTTATTTTTTGCAACAATGAATGCACTCAGCACAATTATTGGCATATACCTAATAGACTGTTGTGGAAAACGACTGCTACTCCTGATGAGATTAATCAGACTTTGTGTCATTAGACATTCTATCTAGAGCATTTTACTTGACTTATGTTGATGCTCCTACTGTTGACATACAACGAACACTAAAAGTAGGTAATGGTTGTCCAACACTCCTCAACTTCAGTCAACCTCTTTGGAACTACAATGATTTCTTAACTGTTGGGTGTGGCTTTTGGGCAACCTCTGGAAACAAGGTAAGGACACACCTTGTGTTCCTTTCTTAATGTGATATGAATTCCCGATGGAAATGGATTTTATTCACTCTGTCCTATGAATTTTATAGAAAAGATAAAAAAATATGGACTAGAAATTAACTTTGTTAACAAACAACAAAACTAGGCACTTGAAAAGGTTTTGTGATGAGAATTTTGTCTAAGATAAACTTACTGAAATATTGATGTCATTGAATTGGATTGCCTAGCTTAACATGTAGATTTTTATTAATCCATTACAATTTTTTATCGTTGATCGTGCAAATGCTTCTTGCAAATTGCTTACTTGCAAACACAACATCCAAGCAACATTTTTCCTAGCATTTTGGCTCTTGGTACAGTGATATGTGTCTAAGTAGTTATGGTTGGGTTGTTGTTTGTGGCTTGGTTTTATATAGATTTATTCTCTCCTGGAATGGGACTAGTTCTATGGACAATCAAATATGAAATTTATCCTTCAAAATATAGAAGTATGTGTGGAGGCATTGCTACAACAGTTTGTTAGATATCTAATCTGATTGTTTAAGAGATATTCCTATATTTGATTGATGTGTTGGGCACATCCAAAACATTTATATTATTTGCCACTATTGTTGGGGATGCATTCCTTTTTTTCCTTGATTTTGTTCCTAATATGGAAGGCCTGAACTTCGAAGAGGTTGATAAATTATGACAAGGGAGATCATATAGTGGCATAGGGGTGATTTTAGGGGTGAATGTTCGCCCTTTGGCGAAATTAAGGGGTTTTAAATTTTTAGTGGGTGAATATTTTGTATCATAGTACATTTTTACAAATCACCTCAAATAGCCCACCTTATTTTAAGGGAGAGGGTAAAAAAGGTAAATTTAGCCCTTGAAATTAGGAGTTACAACCTTCCATTCGCCCATTTTCAAGAATAGGTTTTATTTAAGTGAATCCATTCGCCCATTTTCAAGAATAGGTTTTATTTAAGTGAATCCTATGGGCCAAAGGCCCAAATACCATATTTATAAAAGAGGTATGGTAAATTAATAAAAATATAAATAAATGAGAGGTATGGTAAATAAATAAAGCATTTTTTATATTACTCCATAAGTCACCATATATACATGCAAGGGTGTAAACAAATAAAAATATAAGTAAAGTGGAGGTATGGTAAATAAATAAAACGTCTT